>KK112295.1:174716-203678 GCA_000611955.2 Stegodyphus mimosarum | reverse complement strand
TAATATCGTTTGAAATTGGGAATAAAGAAATGCTATACCTTGCTTTCCAGGAGATGTGCTTTCATTTCAAAAGCACGCACGATTATTCTATCTCGTCGGTGCCTCCAAAAATAATTAAGACTGTAATGCTTGTTTCGTAATTAAAGCAAACTCCATTGGAACACAGCAAACTTTATTTAATAGATCAATTTCATAACTGCAACATATAAGTCGAAGAAAAGGTAACATAAAAAATTAACAGCCAAAACGTATTCTATCTCTTTTTAAATTAAAAATCATTATCTTACTTCGTGCGAGAACCGCACGCAGCTCTCGTGTTGGCGTTTCAAACATTGCCATTTATTAACAGATATATTTCAAATTCAACTATTTTAAAAGTTTAAGATTATTATTGCAACAATATCTAAAGCTGTTACACTAAAAATAAAAGATTACTGTGCTCGCTTCATAAAAATGTTATCGTTCAACTCGACTTCCATCGTAACACTCTCGTTGCCACTCGGGGAAAAATAAAATATTAAAAAAATGAATTCGTTGCGTTTACATTTATGATAACTGTAGCTATATATAGTTCTGCCATCTACGGGGTGGCTGAAGACTATACATCATGCCTGATAATGCATTGTGTATTATTCCATAATTATGTCTGCATAACACAAAATAACCTAACGAACTACTGTGTGCCAGCACTGAGTTGCAAGAGATAACCGTGTTTTATTACTCATAAACCATATTTACGAGTAAATAAATAAATAAATAAATATGGTAAGTAACAATACGGTTATAATATAAATATATGATTATTTTGCTCAGGCACGGAAGCGTGGTAGTTGAGCTAGTCAGCGTGGAACATCTTTTCAACTCGAAACATATTGGTACAGAAAGTTGTACAAGCAGTTTCCTTTTCTGTTCGGTGGCAGACCTCCTGGGCTCACAAACGGCGCGCAGCCAGTCGTTCCTTCGCAACCTGACAGTGATCTAGGTTCTGTGGGCAGGGATTAAATATAGCCGGCAGTTGAGATATGGCTACAGCTGTTGGCTGCGACTCATACTTGACTGGTTTCTGCTATACTCTATCGCAAAGAACTTTTGTGATGGAGGAAATGTTACGCTCCAGTGGACTGCGAATGTTGGCCACAAAAATAAATCCTAAAATTATTACCTAAAATGCAATAATTAAGCAACAAAATAAATAAAACAATGTGTAGTACAGAAATGCAATAAAATGTTTGCAGAAATTTATAACAATATATTTGTAGACTTGCAGTGTTAGTTCACTTCATACCTTGTTACAATGTTTGAATAGGATGTCTCTGTGTCTCCATGAACGTACGAAATACGTTTAACGGGAAAACCCCTTAAGACGAAATATCGGTTAACACAAAATAATACGACGGTCTCGACAAACTACTATGTATTTTCCTGCATACCCACCTTTTAACACAAAACGAAAATCGCTTAACACGAAAAGATTTCCCTTCTGGAAGTGAACAAAATACGGAAAACACCAGCCGCGCAGGCGGGACTTAAGAGGGGTGTGAAATGGAAGAGAGGCGATTTCGCAGAAAGGAGGCTAACTTGACTTTGAAATACCCTCGGAATAGCCTGTGATATGAGACACAATTGGTATTACATTTTATTAATACACACACATTTAATTCTCGTTATACACACACATTTAATTCTGGTTACCTAAGTGTACTTTCACCCTCCACCCTTACAAACGCCACACAAACACATATCATCTTTCATCAGTTGACTTTGGAATTCTGTAACGAGTACATCGCAGTGTGTGTAAAAATCAGTGAGTTAGGTTAGTGCCAAAAGAAATATTAGAGAAGAGAATATAGAGAGAAGAAGGATATTGAAACTGAGCCGACGCTTAATGAAATGTTTGAGAAAGTTTCTGTATTATTGGACTGTCCTACTGTATCATCGGATGAACTCGTTACAGTAGATGATGATAATGTGTGTATAGCCCCAATTATAGCAGATAAAGACAGTCTGGAGTTTGTTCAAAGCTAAAAAAATATTATTGATGTAGATTCCGACGACGAAAATGAAATGAATAATGCGGCTCCTGTTCTCACGTCATCCGAAATAAGGAACATCATGAAAAGTATGCGCAGTTATTTATTTAGACACACATTCCAATGGTGAAATGAATAACAAAATGGACGACATGGAACAATTTGTTGCCAAAAAAACATAATGCAAAGAAAAATATGAGATTATTTTCCAAAAACTCAATAAATGTTTTGTTCTTCAAAAAACTTGAAAATTTTGTGTTAAGTTCTTGTGAATGTTTTTGTTTAGTTGATTTTTATTAAATACATGCATATATACTCTAATAAACTTAATTTTGTTGAATATACATATATATATTTTTTCTTGCGATATCCTTTAACAAGAAAAAATATTTCAGTACCCTCAGTTTCGTGTAAAATGATTTTCACTGTATGTTGTTTAGCTGTTTTTATTACTTATAACCCAGGTTTTATTACCTACAATAATATGGTTATAAGTAATTTGAAGATTCGTTACATTCTTGATGATATCAAGCAAAAATTGAATCCCTTTTTTAAAAATCTTTTCAGATAGCACTTTTAGAATATACTAAAAGCATAACAAAACGATTTTTCATAATTTAGAATACACACAGCTGGATGGTGAAATTGAATAGTACTCTGTTAATACAGTGTAGGGGGTTTTTAAAGAAAGATGCTGCTGCAATTTTTCTATGGAAATTATTGATATATATTTTGTTAATCATTAAAGGCCCTTTTAAACATCATGCTTGCAAAATAGTGATTATTCATTATTATAGTGAAGAAAAAGGTTTTTCAACTCTGTTCTCCAGCATATTCCAAATAGGTTCAATGATGCTATAATCCGGGGGGGGATGGGGAGACTTTCAAATTCACTTTCATGTTTTTCAAATAACTCGGTCATCATATTTTACAAAGTTTAACAATGAAGTGGACTTAGTGATGTGACCATTAAGAACAATCAGCATTTTACAAAATTTTTCCAATGTTGTGATCTAATTAAAACGATTTAATTTATATTCCAGGGAATTTGATAACAGAAATGATTTTAGATAACTTTACAGGAGTGAGAGTTACTAAATTTATCTTAAATATAAATATATTATAATATCTATAGAGAGCCGGTAGAAAGCAATCAGATTAAATTAAAGGTACTGTTATATGTAAATATCAAATTTAAAAACTGGTCTTCTCCTCTCCCCCTTTTGAAAACTAATTATCACATACTAGAAACTTCATTTATATAAGAGTGTATCTGTCTGTGTGCCTTTCGTTCGTGCTGTGCGTAAGCTAATAGACCCAGGGCTACGGAATTTGGTACATAGGTGCATCTAGACAACAGGCAGTGCACCTCGAAATGATTTTTTCAAAATTCGAATGAGATTGTTTTTTATTTTATGTTTTTTGATGACATCGCATCAGATCCATAATTTTCTCTCCTTATATCAGCAACAATGGCATGCGGTGGTTGTTGCTGATATCAGCACTGTTGCCACTCGGAAAGATGAGGGCGATAACTCTGTGTAGTTTTTAAATTTAATGTTTCTCTTGGATACTGGTCGTCTGTCCAGAGAAGGCAACAGGAAGTTGGTTAATTTATTTATTAGGATAATTAATATTTGTATTAAGGGATATTGCTTATTTCATTGTAATTTTTTTTATACGTAATACATTTTTATTGAATTTTTTTTTGACAAAGTTGCTCTGTAGAGTAAAATTCTGTGCAATTTTTAAATTTAATGTTTGATGTTTCCTTTAGGCATTTTCCCGGTACATTTAAAAGCCAGATGGAGGCTGGTCGCGTAGCAGCTAGTTTTACATAAAACAAGGGTGACTTTGCCGCCAAAAGACTGGATAAGATATCACTTCCCAAAATATATTTTCATTTCATTAACTAATGTAATAAAAGTGCAAGCCCATAATAATAATAAACAAATTCAAGCAAATTATGAAAAAATCATATTTATTACCTACATAATCAATGCAGATAGCTGCATCACTAATATCATTCTTTTTATAACATGTTTTTAAATGCATGTTATTAAATATGAATTTAAACTTGTGAAATACTGGAACTTTGAAGCAGCTGCATATAAAAAAATATTTTTATTTTTAGATAGCAGCATTGTTTTACTAGTGTTAAAAACAATATTTTATTTTTTGAAAATACTTTTAACAGTGAAGCAAGTAAGGAGAAAAAATTGGATAATAGTTTATTGGTAAAATTTAATATGCATAAATTCTTAAAAATTCATATAACAATTTATAAAGTTATATAAAATAGTATAAAATGTAAAATTACACATTTAAAATGAATGTAAAACAAAATATTAATTACAATAATCTAGTAGTAAATATTCTTAATTATTTTTTACTACAACATTAGTTTTTATAGCTACAACTCTTCAGCAACATATTATCATAATTTTTTTCACAAAATATCAATCTTAAAATATTTTAAAGTGACACAAGTTTAACATATTACCAATAGATTAACAGCTACTTTTCATTATAACACTAATAAAATTCTTTTATTTATAAATATTGCATTTAAAAAACTTCAGTACAGATCTTTCAATTCAAAGTAAAAGATGTTTTCTAAAAATAAAATAAATAATAATACTAAACGAAAAACAAAACATTTTAAGAAATCATGGAAGAGATTTCTCGCAAAGGCCTTTCTACAAATGCTGCTTTAGGTACATTTCGTTAATTCAACTTCTTGAATACTATGCCTAAATTATGTCATTTAATCCTTTGCATTCCAAAAGTGCTGTATCTCAAAGTGGTATCACTACAATTATACATAGAACACTAAAAATCTATTAATTTCACTTTTGTGATGCAATATTCACAATCTACATTACACCTACATACATTCTACTATATATATATAAGAGCATAAAATAATAATAGTAAGTTGTAATGAATGTTTTGTATTTAAAAATGGGAACCTCATAGCAATGATTTTTGATAAGTATTCATAAATACTAATTATAAAAAGAATTTATGGAATGCAAAGGACATTTTTAAAACTGTAAATTTTTGCATTAGTATTCCATATCTTACAGTGAAAAATTAAATTCATCTTACATCAGCAATCAACAAGATTAATTAAATCATTAAAAAAAAAGCACTGATAAAAGTACCTGGCTATAAAGCTATTAGAAACATATGTTACTTTACAAACATAAAAAAAATTACAAAAAGAAAGATATGTGGAATGAAATTTTTTAAGGGCACTTAATATACTTATAAAAGCACCAATACTTTTAATTGTGCTTTTCCTTTCACAGAAACTTTGAAACTTCTAATGGGATTTAATTACAAAATTTAAATTTAAAAGATCATTATAACAGCTTGGCAGAGAAACATTTCTTTGTAATTGGCAATAGTTACATTCTTCAGCACATTGCTGACTTAAGTATAATACCAAATACAACAAATTGTGCATATGTGTATGGTAAGATAATTAATATAAATAACTAACATAGATAAAAAAGTTAAAAATTGTTAATTAATATTTTAGAAATTATGAAATTATAATTTATGCTGTAAGATTTAAATAATTATATGACACCAAACTTCTCAAAATTTTGGGAAATCTGCTAAATTATGTTTGGCAGTTCGGGAAATATAAAATTTTCAAATTATAAACTACAATAACAGAATAGTCTGACATAGCCCGTACTATACAGGAATTAATACTTTTTTCAAAAAAGAATTACATTTATAAATTTCCTTTGATATTAGTGCAAAATTCGTACTTTACAACTTTAATTCACAATGAATGGTTTACAATTATGATGATGAAATATATTGAATATCAATATATAAACATTATAAACACCTTATGTGGTATTGTGCATTTGTACATTTCAGATAACAGTAATTTTATATGTCTTATTAATGACTGCAGACAATTTTTATTCTGTGTCAAATATATAAAATACATTTTTAAAAATTATTATAATACTCCAATAATTAGCACATATATTGCAAATTTAATTACGATGAGCATGATTACTTCTCTCGTTCAAAACCTTTTACTGCTTTAGAATATAAAACTATTCTCTGAAATATCTTAAAATGAAATAATTACACTAAAAAACAAAAGCTTTATGTTTGATATAAGGATTCCCAATCAACGAAACGAAAAAAAGGATGACATTTAATCTCTTCAATTCCATATGCACCAGATCCAAGTCTCTCGGTTGAACTGTATTGTAAGAGCTGTAAAAGTTTCATTTTGAAAGTTTTAATTACATATAGATTACTTTTACTTAAACTCTGAATTTAAATTCTAGGAAGATTTTTAGTAATAAGAATTAAAACATATATTTTAAAATATTACTGAACATAATTATTATAGCTAATTAAATCAAAAAATAAAATAACAACAGATAAAATATCACAGCTAATCATTTACTATACTATAAATATAACATAATTATTTGCATATACAACATGGTTATGTAATACTTTTAAATTACATAGGGTATTTACAGTTAATGGTAATACTATCAATTATTCATTACTCTAGTACAACAGATATATATAGAGAAAGAATTACATTACTCTTTTGAGGGAGGAAAAAAACTCTCAAAAAATAATCTAATTATCTTTAAAATTTGTATTTCTTCAGGCCAAATACACAAATGATTAAATTTTCAAGGCCAGTGAGTGATAACTTTGGTCATACCATATATTTCTACTGCACAACTAGCATCGTATAAAACAGACATCGATTGTGAATGGCTAATTTTCTTGTTATTGGCACTGCAGTTCCCTGGAGACAAACCAATAATGCCATTACAATATTGCCGAAGACTGGACGACTTCGAATGTGTTCATATAGTAGGGATGTGTGAAACAGGCTGGTAATACCAAGCATCAGATTGCTACCTGCACTGTACGGTTATGACTGACAACAACAGTTGCTGCAAGGTACACACAGGCAGAATCAGTGCTCTGAAAAACAAAAGTGGACAAATGTGAAGCAAGATCCAATGATTGTGCGATAGGTTTGAACTGCTCCAATGGCATCATTGCCCTCTATACAATGTGCTACAGCTTCTTTCATATAACCTATGGCATTTTACACCACCTCATAGCAGTGGGCTGAGGGGGGTTGCCCATACAGCAGCAATTAAGACGTCTGTCTTTAACTGCACAAAGTGAACAGAGTCATCTGGAGTGGTGTCATAGTCTATTGGCATCATATTGTGTTCAGTGACAAATCCTTCTTTAGTCTTGGAGTAGAGTTCATTGAGTACATATGCCAAGGCCAGAAGTCCAAATCAGGCTTTATTTAAAAAGGCGCACAGCCATTACCCCTGGTGTGATGGTGTTCAGTACTACCTTTTACAACAACACGTCAACCCTAGTCATCCTGAACACAACGTTAACAGCTCAACAATATACTGATGACATCCTATGGCCATTTGCATTAGCCTTCATAACATGGCGCCCTGATGACATTTTATAACAAGGTACTGCTAGACCCCATACGATTCGCATAACTCTGAACTGTGTCCAAGCAGTTAATATTCTTCCTTGGACAACGAGGTTACCAGATCTTTTACCAATTGAGCATGTATGGTATATAGTAGGCTGCCAGATCTGGGCCCTTCGAAATGTCAGAGATCTGGAGCAACAATTGAGGAATGACTGGAAGAATGTATTACCGGATGAGATTACGAATCTTTACCACTTCTGACCTCAATATTTACAAGCATGTATCCTGCCAGAGAGGTTTCACAGTTACTGATTTGAATGTTTAATGTGTAATTGGTAGCCACTGATAACTCCTATGGCCTTGAATTTTAATCATTTCATTACCTGTGCATGAGCTTTATGCATATTTAATTTCAATTAAAACAGTCACTTCCTTCATGCTGCTTCCTTTTTTTTTTTTCTTTCAAATCTTTCAAAACAGTATATTAGGAAGAAAAAATATACGAATCTTTTCCCATCATCAAGCATCAACAAGTATTTATTTAAATAATGACATAGACAGATCAATTTCAGCAAATACAATTTTTGTTCAAGACATACAGTGAAGATGTTTACCTCTTCATTTCTACATGCTTATTTTTTAACTTCTTCAAGTAACATCCAAAAGCTAAGAAAATGAATTAAAAGGCTAATGCCATAATTACACAATACAGAGGACAATATAGTACAAAATGATTTATCATATGTGCATATGCTGAGTCACATAGAGTCTATATACAGAATATTTATGAAATGAGATCATGGAAAACAAATGTATAGATCCTTTACCTCCCCCCAAATGCTTTGTATATAATCCTGATAACTGTTATTTGTACAACAAGCCATCAAAAGGGTTCTCATTATTTTAAACATTATTCGTTTACATAATAACTGACTAAGCCAAGAGGATAATTATGCATCACTTACAATACGTAAATTAAAAAATAATTTTATAGGCAATTAATGATATTGCTGAAAGAATATAAATTTATTCTACAGCTACTCCAGCAAAATAGTTCGATATCTGTTAAGTTAGAATGCAGCACCATCTACTGTGGACAGAGAAACTCTCACTTGATCACTGGTTTCGTCTACGGCAACATGGCAGAGCATGCACTAGCACTTAATTAGTAATTATCATTAATAAAGTTGTTAGTGTTCTTTATTATACTGTCCACTCATTTAGCCTAGAATTATAGAAGCATAGTACACAGGCCCTTAAGCAGGTGTAGAGAACACAATGTTGCATTGAATAGAAATAAAACAGTGTTAAAAGTGAAATTAACTAGATTAGAAAATGTAGTTAAGGAATATAATGACAGTGTAAACAAAAACACAAATAAATAATATATAACTTCAAAGTATTCAAATGAACATCAGAAACTTAAGAAACAGATATTTTGAAAGTGTTGAAGAAAACGAAAATGTCACAGCCATTGATGAAAAAATCACCGAAATAGAAGAAAAAACAAAAGTTTTGGAGGTAAGAATTATGGAAATTCTATCAGCTATTGCACATTATGAACATGAAATATCTGCAGTAAATTCGATTCTAAAGTACAAATACATTTGCCAGAATTATCAGTTATTAAATTTTCTGATAAATATACAAAATAGAACATTACTGTGAATAATACTCAGTTAACAGATGTTCTATTATTTAAAGGCTGCATTAACTAATGAAGTAAAAAAAATCTTGAAACTTTTGATTATACTTTCAGTTCTCTATTTAAAGTTCTCTGCTAGGTATGAAAATAAAAGAATCTTAATTGAGACGCACATAAAATCATTAATGGATTTACGTAATTTAACTTTTGAATCACTGATGGAGATAAGACATGTAACAGATAACTTACTAAAAACGTAAGAGCTTTGAATGTTTTAAAGTATGAGAAAAATAATTTATTGGCCATTCTGTTATCAAATCTTGTACTAAAGAAGCTAGACTATGAAACGTGCAAACAATTTGAACTGAGCATTAATGCTTTAGAACAGAGATGGCCAAACTTCAAGACGAAGGCAGCCGCATGACAAATTTTATGAAGGTTTGAGAGCCGCAAGTCTAAATTTATATCGTTTCAAAAATAATGACAGATTTTGAATATAAAGAAACTTTTGAAGTAAATAAATGAATATACGAATAACATGATTACATATAAATATGAACAAATACATCTTATATCTACTGTTTTGTGTTCAGAAAAGTTAAGTCTCAAGAAAATAAAAACTTGTAACTCTGTAGTGGCCTAGTTATTGCATCAGAAATAATTATTTTTTGTTTCAAGTATTTTATATTTTTTCATGTGTTAAATTATTTCATAAAATTAACTTCAACATTTTGTTAATACTCATATTTACATTTCTTTTATGCTGAATGGCAACAAGTAGTCCATATTTATATCTATATTTCTTTATTCTGAGTTGCAACGAGTTTTCATTCATGATTACTTTGGTTTTGGTTTCCCGAACGTTGTTATTCTAGTAACGTCTCATTTAGATAACTGAAAAATAAAAAGCAATAAACTTAGCTATTTGTTCGAAACTCTTGCTGTTCCTAATCATAATTTATTTTGAAAATTAGTAGCTAAGGCCACATTTTGGTGACCCGGAGTGATTTGAACCCGCACTTAAGGGAACTAACGTCGATTGAACGCACAGACGATACCTGATCGATACCCAGTTCCTCGGATTGAAGATTTTCATCATATTTTAAAAGGTACAAATATTTTTTCTAAAATTATTTGAAAATAAGCTTTATTCAAAGCTTATTTTCAAATTTTCATTGCAGAAGAAGACAAATGTAAAACGGCTATCATCACTTCTTTCCGTTTGTACGAATTCAATGTGATGAGTTTCGGTTTCAAAAATGCTCGTGTAACGTTCCAACGATTTATTCACGAAGTCTTTAGAGGATAAGAAATCGTTTTTCCTGTTTTAGACGATATACTCATTGCATCCAGTACCCATGAATAACAAGAAAATCACCTTAAATTAGTTTTCGAAAGACTAAATATATTTGGTTTAAGAATAAATATTTCAAAATCTGTATTTGCTGTTCAACAAATCGAGTTTCTAGGCTACCTAATTACACCTCAGGGTTCCTGTCCTTTGCCAGAAAGAGTTCAAACTATTACCAACTATAAACGACCAGAAACAATTCATGAACTTAGAATTTTTCTTGGAATACTTAACTTTTATTGTCGTTACCTAAAAGATGCAGTGAAGAATCAAACATTGTTACATGAGTATCTTAAGGGAGCTAAAAAGAGGGACACATGTAAAATCCAGTGGACTGAAGATTCTGAAAAACAGTTTGAAAAGTGCAAGAATGAGCTGGTGAACATGGCACTGTTGTCTTTTTCCAGTTCTGAACTACCCCTGGCGTTACTTACAGATGCTTCAGATATGGCGATTGGCTCAGTGTTACAACAATATGAAAACTCATCTTGGAAACCAATAGCATTTTTTTTTTTTCCTGAAAAATTAAATGATACTCAGCAAAAATATAGCACATATGATAGAGAACTGTTAAGCACATATCTTTCAGTTAGACACTTCAAGCATTATCTAGAAGGAAGAGTATTTACAATTTATACAGATCACAAACCCTTAATATTCGCCTTTCGTCAAAAACTTGACAAAGCAGCACCTAGACAAGCTCGCCAACTTCATTATATCTCACAGTTTTCAACTGACATTAAATACGTAAAAGATGAGAATAATATTGTAGCCTATACATTATCTAGAGTTGATGAAATTTTATCGATAGATTATGATAAAATAGCTGATGAGCAGACTCAGGATGAAGAACTGAAGAGTTTGCAAACTAGTTCCTTGAATTTAAAGCAATGTTCTCTACCTTCAAGGAAATATTTATGGTGTGATACATCAACTAAAAATATTCGGCAGTATATTCCTCAGGCTTTCAGAAAACACGTCTTTCAGCGAATTCACGGTTTATCACATCCAGGAATAAAATCGTCTATGAAGTTAATGACACCCAAATTCATTTGGCCTAATATTCTTAATTATGGACGAGAGCCTGCATTCCTTGTCAAAAAGCTAAAATCAGCCGGCATACCAAAACAAAATTAGGTGAGTTTGAAGTACCTACCACCAGGCAGATTTTCCGTAATCTATATCGGTCTCATAGGACCACTTCCTCCATCTAAAGAGAATACTTACTGCCTTACTTACACAGATAAAATTTTCGATTTGGATGGAAGCAATTCCTTTAGATAATATTTCAGCTGAGAATGTCGCAGATGCCTTTTATAGCAACTGGATTGCAAGTTTCGGAACGCCAAGCAAACTCATTAGTGATCGTGGATCCCAATTTAAATGTGATAC
This sequence comes from Stegodyphus mimosarum, assembly GCA_000611955.2. Lineage (NCBI taxonomy): Eukaryota > Metazoa > Arthropoda > Arachnida > Araneae > Eresidae > Stegodyphus > Stegodyphus mimosarum. The sequence goes on along the minus strand of KK112295.1, from coordinate 191,784 downwards.
ATTGCGAGCTTTGTCCAAAATCTGTGGCATCAATTTACAACACACTACTGCCTCCAGCCCTCATGTAATGGCAAAGCTGAGCGCTTTCATAGAACATTAAAAACTGCATTAAAAGCTCTCAACAATATATCTTGGACTGACACATTACCAACAGTACTTTTGGGTTTGCGTACTGCTATTCAAGAAGATACAAATCATTCCATTGCGGAAGTAGTTTGTGGTCAGAGTCTCAGACTTCCTGGAGAGTTTTTCAACAAACCAAGTATCCAGACAGCATTGGAGACTTTTGCTAATAACCTCCAAAAACAGATGGCAGTTGTCGGCCCCAAACAAATTCGTAAAGATTTATCTGAACGGATATTTGTACATAAGGACTTAAAAAGTTGTTCTCATGTGTTTCAGCGAATAGATGGGGTGAAGAAATCTTTGGAACTTCCTTATAGAGGACCATTCCCTGTTATTGATCGCAAGGACAAATATTTTACTATTAGCATAAAAGGAAAACATGTTAATGTATCCCTGGATCGCTTGAAACCAGCCTATATTTTAGCTCCGGAAAATTCTCAGATAACAAAAGCTGACAACAACAAATTGCAGAGACCGGACACAAATTCAGATGTGAATCAAAAACATTCTCGCACAGGCAGAACTATACGTTGACCTGTTTATCAGAAGAATTTAGATTCAAGGATTGATTCTAAATTCTTCTGATAGTGATAAACACTGCAATGCTGGTTACTACCTATTTCTTCACCTTCGTAACGTAACTTAGTTACTGGTGGGGGAGTAGTGTAGTGGCTCAGTTATTGCATGAGAAATAATTATTTTTTATTTCAAGTGTTTTATATTTTTTCATGTGTTTAATTATTTCATAAAATTAACTTTAACATTTTGTTAATATTCATACTTATATTTCTTTTATGCTGAATGGCAACAAGTAGTCCATATTTATATTTCTTTATTCTAAATGGCAACGAGTTTTGATTCATGATTACTTTGGTTTTGGTTTCCCGAACGTTGTTATTCTAGTAGCGTTTCATTTGGATAGATGAAAATTAAAAGCAATAAACTTAGCTATTTATTTGTGACTCTTCCTGTTCCTAATCAAAATTTAGTTTGAACATTAGTAGCCAAGGCCACAACTCTTGTACTGGGCACTAAGCGTTTTTCCTTCAGGCAGAACAACCAAATATTTTCTTCTGATTTCCTGTATACCTCGCAGTATATAATTATTGTTGCTTTATTTTAGTATAAGGAAAATGAATCGGGAACATATTCAACATATTTATTATTCTACAATTACATAAAAAATGTTATTTGAGTAAATTAAAAATCATTAGTTAAAAGAAAATTGAATTTTTTTTTTTAAACTCATGAACAGTCTTTTAGAAAGGATAAATTAAATGATAATCGTCAACACGCACTTCATAGAAAACTGGTGTTCGAGAAAGTATATTTATTTAAAAATAAGCTATTAACTTGTTTAGGCTTTTGCTTAAAAATTAATTTTGTTTCTCCACACAATTAACATAAGGACCAAAATACTGAGATCATTTGAATCTTTGGATCCTAACCTAAGGAATCATTCAACATTCCCCCCCCCCCCAATTTTTGAATAACTACTTTTACTGATGCCCAGTATAGAAGAATTCACCAAAAAAGAATATGATTACAATCTGAGTGATGTTTGAATAATCATTATCTCTCAGGACGGCCCTGACTGATACAGTTTGAATGTGCCATCCAACGGAAACTGGCAGAATTCTTTAGTAATCAGTACACTGTCCGTTATAGAAAATTCTGTAAATTATCTCTCAAATTGTCCCGATAATTTTGAACCTAGATAATGAAATTCATGCGCATCATTGATACTACATTTTGAATCGTTACGATAATTCTGGACATACATAGCCTATTGCTCATATATCTAGTAGTTCATACTGGATGACATAAACACTTCATTGAGCACTATTCGGTCTGTCTACCAGCCGAACTCTTCAAATTATCTGTTTAATTTCGAGCTGTTTTTCAAGTACATGGCAAATCAAAATTAATGCACAGAAAGAAAACACACCTGTCACCACTATAAATGAATTTATTTTGCAAATGCAGATATAACATGAACTCTTCATATTTTTAGGAACATGCACAGATATTCTATGCGGAGGCCTTTTGTAACATGGCAGTCGTCTGCACAATAATTTAGTTCCTAAGCTCTTGATAAATATGTATACAGATCCACCATATTCTAACTGCTGGACCCATAAAAATGGTCAAATGACTTATCGTCTCGTCTTGAGTATCGAAGTAAAATAACTGAGAAGAAAGTTTAAAATAAATTATTGTCCCTGTAATGGTTACATAGTACAAATTTCGATGGGTTACCTAACTCGCATACAGAAAATAAATCTCAAAGGAGTCTCTAGAAGAGGATACTTTAGAAAATAAAAGATCAAACTTAAAAAAAAAAAAAGTTTACGGGAGCAAAATTTCACATTATTGCCTGAAATTTGTAGTGATCAAGCAGTGGATCATTGTACAACTTTTCGATTGACTACTAAGCTTTCATGAAAGATGTGTCAGATGTACATGATGACCAAAAATTAGGAACACAAAAAATATCAGCAGATTAAAAGTAGAATACTGGCATCAGAGCCGGAGCAGCTGCAGAGCGGCAGTACTAAGGGGTGAAAATTTTAGATACGCCGGGCAGCAAAATGCCTTTAACCTAGTGTGATATTTACAGGCATGAAAGTGCAAGTTGGCAAAAAAAGCTGAACAACGCGCGGACACAAAATTACACAAAAACTAAATGCGCACGCGCAAGCTAAAAAAACACATTTTAATAAAATATCAACCTTTTAATATAAAAAGTATTAAGCATATGCATATAATTAAACTAAAATAATACTTGTACTTAACTATTTTGGTATTAATTTTATCTTCCACTTGAAAAAAAAAAGTAAATCCCCAAGAGATTGTAATGAATTAACCTTCTTTAAGATGCTCTTTATGTAACTTAATATAACAGTTGATACATGAACACTGTACACAACATTACAACACACTAATATACATATTTATGTTATATATTACTGCCTATTTTCAGGCAATGACAAGGTTTAAAGATAAAATATATATATATATACCTCCCCCACACATTTGCCGGTCGCGATTCTCAACGGTTCTGCATCGATCTCAGAAACAGCCCGGGTGACGCTAAAAAAAGCGGAATTCCGCGAAAACACGGAAAACTTTCATGCCTGTATTTATCAGCGACTCTAACCTAGTGCGATATTTATCAGCGACTCTAACCTAGTGCGATGTTTATCAGCGACTCTAACCTAGTGCGATATTTATCAGCGACTCTAACCTAGTGCGATATTTATCAGCGACTCTAACCTAGTGCGAGGTAGAAAGAAAAAAGGTTATCAAACAAGAAATCGAAAAATACAAGAAAATATCAAAGCTAAAGAGATTTCACTAATATCAATAATCCGATTTTGACAGAAACTTTGGAGAAGAGAGAGATTTGTTGTTCTGTTGATCCCTGATTGCTAGATGCAATGTTACTGATATGTAGATTTGACGATTAAAGAGAAAGATATTTATCTGGAATAGTAGTATATGATAAAACGGGAATTAAACATTTTAACTAAAATTTAAATCATTGTTAAACCAGTGATTCTTCCCACCACTCCAATCATTTCAGCATGCACAACCATTGGTGAAGTAAATTATGACCTCTGCCTAGGCTAAGGAATTATTACGAAAGATAGAGTTTCACGTGCGAAAAGTGTTCATTAAGCATATTATTTTGAATGCTTGCGAAATCTGTGAAGCAATTGCATAAAAATGGCTGACTTGCTTGGGGATAGGAAATTAATTTTGAAGGAGTTCCGCAGGAAATTGTGACAAGTATCCTAACCAAGTAAGAGGCTGAAGGTTCCCTCCACCAAAAATAAAACCCTCGTAAAATTCTTCCATAGATTAAAAGAGCTTTATATGGATTGCAAGGCGAAACACGTTTCTTCAGTTAGTTATTCACACGATTCAAGCACTGAGTAAAAGTAGTACGCTACAACAAATAAATAGCAAATCTTTCAAGTGGATTGTAATTGCTGTAAACAATGAGATCACACAGGAATGTAAGCAGATATTGTGTGAAATAAAAGTAACTTGATAGAAAAAATATTAGGGAGAATAATTAAATAAAAATATGAGCAGTGCATTTTTCATTAACTTCATATTAGTGTATTCTGATTACCGTTACCTGTTCAAAAAGTAACATAACCGGAATAGTAATTATCAGAACTGGAATTATTTATAATTTCATGAATTTGTTGCTCTGAAGATAGACCAGCAGTGGACAGTTTGAAATTTATCGAATTTTTAAATACATAAGATCAGAAATTAAATTAGCTATTAATAAAGAAACGTGGCACTGCATGATTTATATTTCAAATTCCATTTGAATTAAAAAATTAAACTATATTTATTCAAAACAAGTTGCATTGCAGATGACAAAGAATCGCAAGTAGCTCGCGAGTCGCAGTTAAAGTGTCAGAGAGCCGTAGTTTGCCATTTGTGCTTTAGCCTATGTGCCATGTGTGCCTACGTTTGATGAACTAATTTTCTTTTTACAGAAAAGATGTATATTATTAGATAACATTAACGATAATACTAGTACACTGAAATATCCATTAGAAAAAAAGTTCAGAATCAAAGGCTCTGATGGTTTAAAATCAATAAATAGTACTCCAACTTGTGTGATATGTAGAAATAATAATCTCCCACTACACAACTGTGACTCATTTTAAAAATTAAATCCAAATCAAAGATATAAAATAGTTAAATATAATAAATCGTGCTTAAAATGTCTTAGTAAGGAATATTTAATCCCAAAATGCAAGTTCAGATGTTCGGAATGCCATAAAAAATATCATTCTTTAATCCATCCACCTGCTCAGCAATGCACCATTCACCAACAGTTAGACAAAACAAAAACATACACATCCAGTGACTAGATTATAAACAAGAATGCAGATGGTTCTCATAAAAATGGATCAAATTCTCTTTTGAGACCAAGAAAAAAATGTGTTACGAGTGATTGCAACAGTTTATGTTTGTAATTCAGAAGGCAAACAAATTCAAGTTTGCAGTATTCTTGATAATGACAGTTATGTCTTGTTTTCTCACATAAAGAATTGCCAATTTGTTTCATATATAGAAAGAAAGAATATATGCATCTGTACCTAGAATAAATGATGGTGTTACAAATATTAATTATCAACTACATGTACAGATTTTAAATCAAAGATTTAACATATGTAAGATTAATTAACTGTTTGGTTATTTCTAAAATTACCAATGCAACCGCATCAAGGAGTTTAGATGTGAAGTCATTAAATATTCCTATATATATTCAATTAGCTGATCTCCAATTCGGAACTCCTAAGAAAATAGCCATGCTACAGTTCTTTGAAATTTTAAAATTAGGAAAATTTCAATTAGAAAATCAACTGTTGATATTTCAAGAATGTTTTTGGCTACATCACGTCTGGTATGTGGAAGAATAACTCAGAAGTAAATTATTGTGGCTTAGTAATGAATAGTGAAGAACAGCTTGGAAAAATTTTGAAAAAATTTGGGGAAGCTGAATCCAATGAAAATATTAAGGATGTTTTGAATGAGGAAGATAAATACTGTGTATCAAAAAGAAGAAAAATACTGAGTCAAGTGTATTCAGTGTACAAAAAAATTATGGAAGATATGTAGTTAAATTACCCATTGGGAAAGATGTGGAATTAGGAGGATTGAAAATACACTCATGGACAAAAAAATTAGCGCACCAAGAAATAATTGCGGGATTGTACCGAAACTTGCAATGAAGGTACATGTCGGGGAGATATGCAAATGATTAGAAATACAGCCTGATTGCGCATTACGTATAGCCGGTAGAGGGCGTTGAACGTCGTACTCTGTGGAGTATAAAACAGGTAACCAAAGCTTTGTTTGAGAGTGCTGAATCATTTACAAAGGAAGAGCTGAGGTAGACATGCCATTACGCCGTGTTTGAAGACAATATGAGCAGTTGTCGCAGTTTGAGAGGGGGAGAATCGTCGGGATGATGGAAGCTGGGTGGTCAGCTAGGCGAGTAGCTCGTCAATTAGGCCGCTCTGATTGTGTTGTGAGGAGGTGTTGGGACCAGTGGACCCGAGAGATGTCATGTACACGAAGACCAGGCTCAGGACGCCCTCGACAGACCAGTTGTCGAGAAGACCGCCACATCGTAAGAAATGCACGCGTACAGCCAACTGCTTCATCGGCCGCCATCCAGGCACAGGTAGCACCTTCACTAGGGGCCCCTGTGTCTTCTCGAACCATACGACGGCGCCTGGCGGAAGGGCAATTGGTATCGCGGCACTCATTACGTGTGCTGTCCTTGATGCCCACCCATCGACGCCTTCGTTTGGAGTGGTGTCGAGCACGAGGAAACTGGACTGCAGCGGAATGGAACCAGGTCGTCTTTAGCGACAAATCCAGCTTCAGTCTCGGCAGTGATGACAATCGTGTTCGTGTGTAGAGAGCCCGTGGTGAACGTCTCAATCCTGCCTTTGCTGTACAGCGACACATCGCTCCCTCAGCTGGTGTGATGGTATAGGGTGCCATTGCTTACAATACACGGTCACCCCTAGTATTGTTCCGTGGCACCATGACAGCCCAGCGATATGTTCATGAAATCCTGCAACCACATGTGTTGCCACTCATGCAACGGCTCCCAGGAGCCATTTTTCAATAAGACAATGCTCGGCCTCATACGGCAAGGGTGTCACAAGACTGTTTCCGCACTGTTACTACCCTTCCTTGGCCTTCCCGATCCCCAGATTTATCTCCAATCAAGCATATCTGGGATCATTTGGGACGACAAGTTGGGCATCCCACGAGTTTGAATGAATTAGAGGCAAGGTTACAGCAACTATGGAACGAAATGTCTCAAGACATCATACAGAACTTGTATGACTCAATGCCCGATCGTATCGCATCGTGCATTCGCGCTAGAGGGGGTCCAACGGAGTATTAACTCCTCCATTCTTTTGCCTTTTTCTCTGAAATAAATTATCCTTTTTCTTTGATTTCCTTATCATTTACTTATATCAAAGCAGTAATTACGTATGAAAAATTTCGTTTCATTTTGACGACTCCTTCTTGGTGCGCTAATTTTTTTGTCCATGAGTGTACTTGCTGAGGAAAATTGCATTGAGTATGGAATTGACTAGAAAGTGATTCAAATATATTAACCTTGTAGAAAAATTTTATCAAGGATTATAAGGATTTAAATCACATGGAAGACGTTCAAGAAACTGAATCATTGACCTGCAATTATCTCAGGCATCACACAGTACATGGTCCAGAGAAAAATTCTACTGAACTTTGCATGATTTTTTTAATGTATCAGCAGCTGCTGCTGATGGAAAAGAATCGATTAGTAGCCCTGTGCACAGTGGCATCGGTAGGGTTTCCAGCGCCCGGGGGCAACTGAAGAATATGTACCCCCTTCTGTGTGCTAAGAATGGAAAACATTTCATTAAAAAATTTCGTAGCATCAATTTGGCACCACCTAGATGCTGCACCCGGGGGCAGATGTCCTCCCTTGCCCCATCCTAGCTACGTCACTGCCTGTGCAGACTTAGCACCTGAAGACTGTAACATACAGAAGAGCAAGTGCACTTTTCCTCACAAAAAGGATCCTGAAGCAGTTAGTAATGGATGAAGTGACCGTGCATCTCAAGAGCTATATTAAAGGATTGTTACACATATGACATTATCACTGGAGCTAATACATTACTAGAGGCCAAGGTGTTGCAGATACAGTTAATGTTTTCCTAGAGCATGGTGAAATGCAGCTGCATAAATGGTGTTCAAATAATACTGAACTACTGAAGAACAGAAAAAGTGCAACTCAAGAATATTCTTTTCAAGTTACTGATAAGTCTCAGGTTAGAAAGGCCTTGAGAATGTCATGGAGTATTGCTACTGATAATTTTTCTTAGAATTTAAAGATATCTGGCATTGAAGAAACATCAACGAAAAGAACCGTCTATCAATATTGTGTGGAGCTGAATCTGAGGATCTGCTTCATAATGATTTATTTGGTATGGGCTAACATTCTTGATTAATAAGATGTTCTTGACTAAGCCTTGTGCATTAATTTCATCTGATATGGCTGATGAGAAATATATCAAGGAACTCAAACTTAAGGATAGTGACTTAGTTAACTTAAATATGAACTTTAATTCCCTTGTTTTAGACCACAGTTTTAATGTTAGTAATAATTATGTGTATGTAATATTATATGTGTGTAAAGTTTTATTTGCAGATTTATAGCCATATTATTTATTGTAAACGAAAACATTAAGTCCTCTAACTGTTAAAGAATTGGATGATGCTGAGAAAATTATCATAAAGTACGTACCATCACAACATTTTTGGTAAGGATATTCTCTCCTTGAAAAATAAAAACAGTGTTTCTTTTAGAAGTAAGTTAAAATTTGTATGCCCATTTCTAGCTAAAGATCTCTTCTGAGAGTAAGAGGCAAACTTACAAATAGTAATCTTAATTACAATCAATAATTTGCTTATGTAATGCCGAAAGATCATGTATTTACTAGATAAATTTTTGAGTATTACCATGTTAAATATCTGCATTTTGGTGCACAAACTTTATTGCATTAGATTCACAGTAAATTTTGGGTTATTAATAGTCGAGATATAGCTCAAAAGGTTGCAGATGAATGCATAACATGTGTTAAGTTTAAATAAATTGTATGTGAGTAACTTATGGAAAATTTATCCGGTGAAAGATTTAATCCTGGGTTTGTATTTAATACTTTTGGACTTGATTTTTCTGGTCTGTTTCTCATCAAATATAAAATTCAGAGAAGGGAATCAAAAGAATGTGTTGTTATACTTATATGTTTAGTTACTAAAGCAATACATTTAGATAACTTATTTAAGTACAGATGCATTACTTAATACGATTAAAAGATATATTGCTAGACATACAAAAATGTAATCCCATAAAAATACTAATATGATTGGTTCAAAATCAGAACTGAAAAAATTGCATAGCTTAGTCCTTAAATCTAACTCTGATGTAGCAGGTTTCTTAACATCTGAGAGTATAAATTGGAAATTGATTCCACCTAGGGCACAAATTTTGGTGGTTTATGGGAAGCTGGTACTAAGTCATTTAATACCATTTTCAGAGTGCACTCAGCAGTTATAAATTGACTTTAAAAGAATTTTGGACTGTTGTTACATTGATTGAAGGTATTCTGAATTCTCATCCAATTTTACCTTTATCAACAGATGCACATTATTTTGAGGCCTTAAATGCTAGGTCTTTTTTTAACTGCACATTCCATTGCTTTTCATTTTGAACTTGATCTGTTTCCATCTTACAGATAACAGATTTTCTAAATGGCAGATTATTACCAAGCACTTAATTTAAACACCATTTTCAGAGTACAGTCGGCAGTTATAAATTCACTTTAAAAGAATTTTGGACTGTTGTTACATAGCTTGAAAGTACTCTTTATAAACAGATGCAAATGATTTTGAGGCCTTAACGCTGGGTTATTTTTTTAGCTGCACATTCCATTATTTCTTATTCTGAACCTGATTTGTCTCATCTCACAGATAACAGACTTTCTAAATGGCAGATTATTACCATTTCAAATTATTTGGAAATGTTGGCAAACTGTTTATATAATTCATCTTAAAAATGCAAAAAATGGTTTATTAATATAGAAAATTTACAGGAAGGTATGTTAGTTATGTTGAAGAAGATAATCTTCCCCCATTTAAATGGTCTTTAGTTAGAACTGTAGAAGTTTTACCTGGAAAAGATAACAAAACTACAGTTCTTAAAGCTAAAACATCAAATGGGATATATATTTGATGCATTAGTAAAATTTATTTACTGCCTATCAAGGAATATAATGCTTAGCTTTACATTATTATGTTTTTATTGAAATGGAACTGTTTTATAGAGCAAATAAAACTGTAGCATAGTGCATTGGTTTATGTTCTTTATGATATTTATGTTATTTTATACCGTATTTCATGATTTGTTTATATTATTTTATATTATATTCATGATGAAAAATTATCTATTAGCTTTCATATTTGGACAGTAGAATTAGTTGTGTTTGATACTGTTCAATTTTATGTTCATAATTTATATATTGAAATTTGGAATTTCAAAGGTTGCAGTATATTAAGTTAGAATATAACACCACCTACTGTGGATAGAGAGAAACTGTCACTTGGCCACTGGTTTCAGCTAAGAACATCCAGAGCAAGTAGTAGTACTTAATTAGTAATTACCGTTAATAAAGCAGTTAGTATTCTTCATTATAAAGTACACCCATTTAGTCAAGAACTATAGAAACACAGCATAATATCAGTAAGGACAGATATATTCAAAATCTCTATCATTCACTTTTTCTTCCCTGTCCTCGTAAATTTCTTTTGAGTTACTGGAAATTTGAAAGAAAGAAAAGAAATTTGTAAAAAGGAATGCTTAATGTAACAGTGACAATAATTTTTTTATTCTGATAATTTTTTATTGAATTCTGATTATTATATTTTATATCAGTGGGGTCCAACCTTTTTGTCTCTAAGAGCACATTCTAGAACATCTGTTGGATGGTGGGCACTATTTACGTTTTCAGGGTGAATTTATAGTTGGATAGAATTAATAATAGATGAACATAAAAAAACAGATCAGTCGCATTTTGCTTTGGGCTGATATCTGTGTTGGATGCAATTTCTATTTCATTAAAAATTAGAAAACTTTCACATAGAATTTTATTGAAAACTAAAAGTTTTACTGTGATCGCATAGTGGCCCGCACACGTTAAATGATCGGTGGGAGCTATGGTGCCCACAGGCATAGACTTGGGAACCTCTGTTTTACATTATGTTATGCATATTAAATAATGTGAAGTACAATTATTATTATACTGTAAATTATTTAATACTTTATATTTGTGTATTAATATTGAAAATTACAAAAATTGAGTTTAGCAGTAAATCTAAAATAAATCTAAAAGAAATTTATTATCTGTAACAATACTTCTTTTAATGGATGACCCTCCCCCCTAAAAAAAAGAAAGAGGACTTAGAGAGTGCTTATAAAGCTTTTAACTTTCTACCCTCATTTCCTTCAGAATATCATAAATATTGTGAAGAGAAAAACATTTGCATCTACTGCATAATAAATAATGAATAATAATTACTATAATAAATAAATCCATATAATTGATCTGAAAATTGAAAAAAATGAAAACATTTAAAAAGTTAAGACGCAAAAGATGAATATGAAATAAAGATTAGATAACACAATGATTAACTGAATTTTTAAATAAGTTCATATTTTAAATTTAACTTGAATTTTTATACCTGCATAACTAGATTTAAAGCATGCATATTGGATGAAAATTATGTAATTTGTTCGAGTTTCCAGAAGGATTTTAATTTAGCGTCATAGGCAATACTGGAGATATTTTTTATTCTACACTAACTATACTGAGTATGATATTTCAAACCTTTAATGAACACCATATTTTTCCTACCCTTGAGCTATTCATTTCACAGATCTAATGTAATACACATCAAAATATCTACGCAAAATAGATAAATGTATCTGGAATGTCTTAACTCTGAACTGCATATGAATTTCAGCTATGCCAAGTTACATATTTGGAGAACATTTTTGTGATATAAGTTTGACTAGAAAGAAAACAAATACCTAATACTTGATATTTTACACTTACACATCCCTCACCCAAATTTAAAAAAAAATCTGATATCTACACCACATTACTTTCTTGTATGGAATATCACATTATACACATTTTGCATTTCATTTAAACTTATTGGATTAAATTAAATCTACTTCGTCAATAGCGCATAAACCACAATAGAATAAATGCACTCTTTAAAATTCACAATATTTGTTTACCATAGTGACACTTTAGTGCTAGGTTCACTTAATAGCATTACATCTCATTCATTTTATAACTCAGAATGCAGAAAAATTATGTATATAATCTGAAGAATTATCTAATCATTACCACATGTTCTATTCAAGTACTATAATAAATCTAAAACGAAGTGTAAAAGAAATTTAAAAAAAAAGAAAAGAAAGAAAAAGAAGCAGTTTTTCACGGACGATTCAGTAATTCTCATTCAAATAATGCAGATCTAACTTTGCGAATAGGCAAAAATACATAAAAACTCAAAATAGCTATATTAAAAATTACGAAGTAAATCTTAAACACTTATTTCCTCGAATAAATTCCGGAATGGATTATGCATGATTTAATTCACAATAATAAAAGAAAGTGTTATCTTTGTTGTTGCTAAGCTTAATTTCTCTAGATTGGCAACAAATCCATTATTCTTCTAAGTTTCAAATGTAAACAAATATGGCTGCTTTCGTAACCATAATTAGGCTTAGCCGCACTTAAACAACTTTTAAATTGTTCATAATTCTACAAATATTGCATGCAGATTTACTAACAGCATAAAAACTCTAACCGGAAGATAAGAATAACATAATTCAATCAGTTTGAGAGAAAATGCACATTTTACCATTATATAAGAATAAAAAATCTGAGCTCACTGAGCCGAGTAAAAGACTATGTAATTCACAATAAATTATAATAAGAAAACTTTCCATATACCATCTCCAAGGAACAGAAATTCAATTTAAAACCATCATTGAAAAATGTATTTGTCAGAATTTTAATAAGAATTTAAAAATAGAATTTTAGAGTCCTCATTTGCTTTAAAAATAGTTAGAGAAAAACTTAAATCGCAAAAATGCCAAAATCAAAAGTTAAACTTATTGAAGCACTGAAATACCAGTTACTGTCATTGACAGTAGATTAATCGACTTATGAAGGGGATAAACCAATCTACTATCAATTAACAACAACTAAAATAAGAGAGAGTGTTTCATCTTACTTCCAAGTACGCATCAAATCATTTGCTAGCTTCAAATCATAATTCAACATTGATAGTCAATCAAAATAAAGACATTAGTCCACTTATCCCCTTGATAAGTCGATTAATCTGCTGTCAATGACAATAACTGGTTTTTCAATACTTAAATAAGTTTTACTTTTGATTTTGGTATTCTATTTTTAAATTCTTATTAAAATTCTGACAAATACCTTTTCCAATAATGGTTTTAAATTGAATTTCTGTTCCTTGGAGATGGTATATGGAAAGGTTTCTTAGTATAATTTATTGTGAATTATTGTTTTATTACTTTGCAGCTTTAGTGCAAGTCTTGGGCTTTTTAATTTACTTTTAATTACTTTTATTTTGAATTTATATTCAAACTAAAGCAGCTATTATTGCTATTTTAGTAACAGCCTGCTGTTACTGTATTATCTCCGAGAAACTTTACAGTTTTGTTGCCTATTTAGGCTAAACTTTCTTAAAAAGAAAACTACATATTACATGACTGCAGTGGCTAATCGCACCACCTACATTAGCGCATGTGCCCAATCAATGCAGGTGCAAGTATTTTACGCCGATTTCTTTGTTAATTAAATTTTAGTTACTACTTACTGAAATTTATGAGTTATTGTTACTGAAACTGTTATTGGTTAAAAGATTACAGATACCTAAAAAGGCAGATAAAAAAAGAAACCTTAAATTGTGCATGTACGAGATGATACATTTGAAAACAAGATGGATAAGGAAAAACTTGAGATTGAACTAAATTATTTTGTGAATTCAAGAGTTGCCAAACGAACAGCTTCTGACAAACTAATTGAAGAGGGTGAAGTATTTATAATTTCACAAACTGTATCTATGCAACATATGAGAGATAAAAGAGTAAACATTGAATCTACTCGAACGTTTTTTCAACCAGATGCTTTCCTGATAATTGAGCAGTTAAAAAATGCAATCATTTGCATGGGGTGGAATGCTGTGATTGTTTAGAAGATTTAGAATGTAACTGTATTCAGTCTGATTTGTGCCTTAATTGGTATAACTGGACTTGTTAAAATACTGTAATTTATCCACCATTCAAATATTGGTTTTGTCCAAATTGTAGATACTTGTCATTTGTTGCAAATTATATTGATTTTAAATCTTTTTATTACTTAATTAAAAATTATTTAATTTGTAGAATGTTTTGTCTGAGTTTTATTTCATATTTTTCATTTAATTATTTAAAATATTAATGTGTGTTAATGGGAATGTTGACATTCAAAGAAAATCCAAATTTCTTTTAAAGCAATAAGTAACAGTCAAATTTTCTAAGCATTAATTTATAACACAAACTGTTGACATAAAGCTGATTAACAGATTATGTTCAACAAATGCATTTCATAGAATGATTTTACAAATATATAACATTTAATTATTACATATTCTTTTATCCACGCATAACTAATTTAAATCATAATGATTACACATTATTTATATCGATCGCACAGGTCAGCTAGTCAATAATATTATGATACAACAATAATATAAAAACAGTGTAGTAATAATATATATAATGTAGCAATAATGAAATATATGACACTAAATATGTTAGATCACAATATACAATACGATGCAATATATATAGATAATGCTCCTAGATTCCAAAATATAATATAATGCAATCAAATAGGTAAGTATTCTACTTAAAATGAAGTATTATAATCTATAACAAATAATTAGCTAATGAAGTACAACACACATGGCGTTACTATAAATATTCACCAAAATATGTATAGTGAATATGTAAGAGAATAATTTTCAAGTAATAATTATCAGTTACAAAGACAAGGTCAATCTATATACACGATAATGTTCAGAAAAAGATAAAATCAAATAGGGATTTAATGATGATTCTAATAGCAAGTGAGAATGTGTAATTAGTTAAAAAATTTGTAATGTATTGCCAAAAAGGCTGTAGAAATTACTTAAATTCTTTCATTTAACAGAGGAATTTTTATGCAAACTTAGACCCTTGTCTCATAGCATAGAACTATCAAAATTTATTATTCAATAAGAAAACTTATTGAAAATTATAATGTTCTTATATATGCATCAAGTTTTCAGTGTCCATACATGTTTATAGGTTCAAATGCCATATTTCAAAATGAAAGTTATTAATGAAATCAAACCTTATAAAATCTGATAATTATTTTGTATGTGCAAATTTTTCAATCTAAATCTCTTACATTAAATTATTTTTGCCTTTTAAATTACAGTCCATTATTTATTTAAATTTAATTTATTAATATGTTTGTACTAATATTTCAAAGTTCTTTGAAATATTTTTTGTATATTGAAAATGACGAGTATTTCCATAGAAAAATTAAACAAGCCTACAAAATTGTTGATAACCAATATTATATGATTAATTGTTCATTTAATAATTGATTTTATCGCCTTATAATTTATTTCACATCTAAATTTTCAACGCAGGAATACTCAGTTTACTTTTATTATCTTTTCAAAGACGAAAAATTTCAAAGCGGAATAAGTTAACATCTTGATTGCGCAAAACACATCTTTGAATCGAAATGTATTATAAGAAGTATAAAAAAATACAAACAAGATCTTAGCCCCCCCCAAACCAATCAGTTAGACTATTCCAGCCGTTCAGGAAAACGATAAACATTGCGACTATAAAAATCTGCCCTTTTTTATATATACATAATCAAAGGAAATGTGTTCCTTCTTTTTATATATATATATAAAAGGAACACATTTCCCTTTCTAATCTTTTGAAAGTTGTCAACTTAAAAAAAAAAAAAAAAAATCACTACAACAGACTTGGGCAGTTCTCGTATTTAGTGTTACAATTCGAATGCGAAATGAGCAAAAGTTTCGCTTCTGCCAGTGGCAACAGGGGGTAGAAAAGCAAACTTTGAAGTGAGGGTCGGTTACTCGACTTCTCTTAATGGAACTTGATTCGAATGAGGAATTATCTTCTTTGGATTTAAAATAATTAATCTTGAACCATGTAAATAGTGTAATATAACAGATGTGCGTAAATAAATAGACATTAAGACCTATATTTTGAATGTGTGATTCGAGTTTGAGTTGGATTTCGAAATCGAAAGCTCTCCCAAATAGAATCGTCTGCACTTTAGAATTCGTGGATTAGAAAAAACATTTTTAGTGGTGTCTCAACAGCAGGACCTCTGGATTAGAATCTGGAAAATTTAGATGGGTTACCTGTGAACAGGTAAGCGATTACTGTTTCCTTTGAAAATTAAAAAAAAAAAAAAAAAAAACTGAGTTTCAACATAGTGATTTCTCAATTTTAAATATGGAACCTTTAGAAAAATTAAAACAGAAATATACGAATGAACGCAGTAGGCACGAACGGAGTTACGAAATTAATCACAAAAATAGAAACTCTGTTATCAGAAAATATCGAAAACACAAACATTGAGCAATCGCAGGAAATAGATGAAATAATTCGCGAAAGAGAAAACCCGTTGAAAATTTTGAATTCACAAATCGAAACTCAATCAAATGATGCTAAAGAATTTGAAAAGGATATTTCGGCAAGTGATAAATATAATAAACAAATTATGTCTGCAAAATTTAGAATTAAAATAAGATTAAATAAATGTAATGCAAATGAAAATTTATGTGTGAAAAATGCATTAGATGCAAATTCTTTGAACACATCTGTTTCTGAAATAAATTTATCGTCATCGGCTATGAAATTGCCGAAGTTAAATATTCCGAAATTTTAAGGAGATGCAGGAAAGTGGTTAGAAATTTTTAACAGTTTTCAAACTGCGATTGATCAAAATAAAGCGCTAACCAAGATTGAAAAATTCGTATGCTTGAAATATTTATTGATAGGGCAAACATAATGTCGGTGACGGATTTCATTTAACTGAACAAAAAAGCGATTCTTGGTTAGAAGTTTTAAAAGAACGCTTTGGAAAACCAGAGAAAATTATAAAATCACATATGAATAATCTTTTGGATGTAGAACCGGTTAAAAATTCTAACTTAA
>KK112295.1:123246-174700 GCA_000611955.2 Stegodyphus mimosarum | reverse complement strand
GACGCTTGTGAAATAAACATTTGAAGCTTAAGTAATTTAGGTGTAACTTCGGGTTCATATGGACACTTGTTAAATAAGATATTATTGAAATCATTGCCTCATGATTTGATTCTTGAATTTCACCGAAAACGGGATCCAAAAGAGGAATGTGATGTTACAGGCTTAATTGCTTTTCTTGAAAAAAGGAATTGAATGCCGCGAACACACGTATGCAGTTAACAAAGCGGCCCCAAAATCCGTTCAATCGAATGGAAAGAATAAACATTTTGATTAACACAAAAGTAATTTTTAGGTACACAAACAATATTAACTCTAAAGTTAATTCCTCGACGGCTGCCTAATTATTAGCTCCTGTAAAAGAAGAAGATTGCATTTTTTGCAAAAATAACACGAACGAAGCGAAAACGAAATTTGTTAAAAATGCAGGGAAGGTGTTATTTATGTTTAGCTAAAGGACACAGATTACTAGATTGCTCTGAGAAAAATTCTTGTGTATACTGCCATAAAAAACATAATGTAGCACTTTGTTACAAAAATGAGAAAACACCTGAAACATCGCAATCAAAAAGAGTAGAAAATTCAGCGTGTAATCATATTAGCAGTGGAAAGAATAAAATATTTTTACAGATGGCGACAGTAGAACTTAAAAGTAGGTCACGTAATAAATTAATTTGTTGTTTATTTGACAGCGCTAGTCAACGCTCGTATATTCAAAAACGACTGTCTAAACCAGGGGTAGGCAACGCGGTGCCCCTGATCGATTTTTAATGTGCCCTCGCTGGACTAATGTAAATGTATGATAGCCAGAGCGATTTACTTACTCTTGTCAAACGGCAATATACAGCAAGTACTGTCTGACCACGTATTCCAGATATATGTAAACATCCGGTTTGGGGCGGAAGTGGGCACATCTATCAGTTATGTAGGGGTGCGTGCAGTAGTCCGGTAGACACTAAATGTCCCCTGACCTTCAATTTCACCCACACGCCTTCCACCTTCGAGAGGGAAAAATACCCACGCTTTTTGCCCACACACCCCTTCAATTAAACTGACCCATCTTGGCCCTCAGCCAAATTGCTCTCGCTAGCGTGGTTAGACAGTAGTCAGTTGAGTTTAGGATTGTGCATAGATTAGGAGTTTACTAACCTTGAGCGTATCTAATAACACACATGTATTTTTTGTTAGTGTGTGATCGTATTTCGAATAGACCACGCGTAGACCGTGCATTTAAAACTACCAAGTAATCCAAAATAATTCTTTTCTTTCAAAACCCTTCATGGATAAATGTAAAAGAAAAAGAACATATTATTTTGACGATGAATGGGAACATCTATATTGCTTCGTTGATTACAAAGGGAAGTGTATTTGTTTGTTGTATAATAATAGTGTTGCGATTCCCAAGAAAAGTAATACTGAACGACATTTTAAGACCGTTCATACCAATTTTGATAGTGACTATCCAATGAACTCTGAAATTAGAAGAAAAAAAATTATTTCTTTAAAATCTTCAATAACTAACCAGCAAAGGTTTTTTATTAAACCACTGCAACAACATAAAGCAGCAACGATCGCGTCATATAAAATATCGCATTTGCGAGCTAAGAATAAAAAACCATTTACAGATGGAGAATTAGTGAAAGAAGCCATGTTTTTGAAGAATTTAAAAATAAAAAGGAAATAGTTTCGGCTATAAACACGTTGCAATTATCAGCACAAACTGTTACTAGAAAAATTGAAGTAATTGCGGAGAATTTGGAGGCAGAATAAGCAAATGATATGGAAAATTGTATTTTCTTTTCGCTACAGATGGATGAATCGGCAGACGTGGCAAATATATCACAATTAGCAATTTGCGTAAAGATGGTATTTTCTGATTTTACAACAAAAGAAGAATTCCTTAAAGTTTTGCCATTAAAGGGAAGCACCAGAGGAGAAGATATCTTTTCTACTTTTAAAAAGTATATAACAGATGTAAAATTACCTGTACAAAAGTTATCGTCAATTACAACAGAAGGGGCACCAGCGATGACTGGTGAGAAAAGAGGATTTATTTCCTTATGTAGACAGGATTCCTTTAAAGGGAAGCACCAGAGGAGAAGATATCTCCTCAGGTGATCGGTACAGATGTAAAATTACCTGTACAAAAGTTATCGTCAATTACAACAGACGGGGCACCAGCGATGACTGGTGAGAAAAAAGGATTTATTTCCTTATGTAGACAGGAATCCTGAAATTTATTTCTTATCATTGCCTCATACATCAGGAAATGTTATGCGCAAAAACAATCGGTTTTCAACACGTATTTACGATAGTAACAAAAATTATTAATTCCATAAGATCGGGAGCTATGCAACACAGATTGTTTAAATTACTTTTAGAAGATGAGGACGTCCAGTTCACAGATCTTCTTTTACATACTGAAGTGAGGTGGCTGAGCAGAGGTAAAATGCTTGAGCGGTTTATCATGCTTTTGCCACAAATAAAGGAATTTATTGCATCAAGAGGCAAATTTTACGAGCAATTAGAAAATAAGGTTTATCTAATCGACCTCAGATTTCTTACAGATATAACGGCAAAGTTGAATGAATTAAATTTAAAAATACAAGGGAAAAATCAGCATATTGCTGACATGATTAGTGCAGTAAATGCAAGTTAGTGTTGTTGAAATCCCATCTATTGAAAAAATCATTATCACATTTCCCAAATATAAAATATACTATTGAGAGTTTAAATTTGAATAATGAAAATTTTACTGCTACATCATATTTAGAAATTATAGATGAGCTAATAGGAGAGTTTTCTAGTTTTTTTCTAGATTTGAAGATTTTGCAACATTAGAACCCGTTCTAAGATTTTTCATAAATCCATTCAATGTTACTGAAGATGATGTCCTTGAAATAGTTTCAGTGTATTTCGAGCTTTATAATATCGAAGACCTAGAATTAGAAATAATAAACTTGCAAAGTGATATTATTTTAAAAGCGCATAGTAATGATAAAATGTTTTGGAACTTATTCGATGAAAATAAGTATCCTATTTTAAGGAAATGTGCGCTAAAAATTTATTCATATTGTGCAACAACATACAATTGCGGGTCTTTGTTCTCAAATATGAAATATTTGAAATCAAAATACCGAACAAAGCTTAATGACTCACATTTAGATAATTGTTTAAGGACTGGGAACTGTAAATATATCCCCAATTATAAGAAATTAGCTGAAAATATGGACACCCAAGTTTCACACTGAATTATATGTATCATTATATATGACACCAACAAAATAATGTTATAAAAAATCTGTGTTTTTTTAATGGCTATTTATACCTGTTGATTATCTGTAAAATATGCGCCCTCGGTGATTTTCAAATTTAGTATTGCGCCCTTAAGGTCAAACAGGTTGCCGACCCCTGGTCTAAACAACTGGGATTAAAAGTCGTGGGTCGAGAATAAATAACGATTCATACTTTCGGATCTCAGGCGCTTACGAAACAGAATTGCACACGAGTAGAAGTAAAAATAATAAGCATTTTTGATAATCAGGAATTAATTACTGAGGTTTTGGAGACTGATGAAATATCAAATGCTGAGCTAGACTATTGTACGAAAATATTAAGGAGTTGTTAAAAGATAGGGGAATAATTTTAGCGGATGTTGATTATGAATCCTTAGATAACAACAACGTGTCTTTACTCATCGAAGCTGATAATTACTGGAAGTTAGTAAACGGGAAAATTGAACGTTTGAACTCAATATTAGTTACAATGGAAACCAAAATGGGTTGGATTTTAATGGAAAAATTGTTTGATCATACTGATGAAAGGGAAAACGTAACTCATGCTGTTGCAGTGACTTCTTTATTAATTCACTCATCGAAGCTTAAAAATTTGTGAAATTAGATTTATTCGGCATTCGAGACCCTGTTGAAACAAAATGTAGAAAGGAAATGGAAGTTGCCTCGTTGAATCATTTTGACGAAAGTGTTACCTTTAAAGAAGGAAGATATGAGGTTCAGTTGTCTTGGGTATAGAAAAGAACCGTTTAAGTCAAAATTTCGATATCACTAAACAGCGTTTACACAACATGACACATTGGTTGATACAAAAGGATAAATTAGACGATTACGAAAATAATCTATAACTCCGTCATATAACCAATCTGTGAAAGTCTGTGAAGTCTCTGAACACGAAATGCATAATCAGTGTTACCATTTACAGCATAAAGAGGTGTTCAAAGAAACTTCGACAACGAAACTGCGACCGATATTTGATGCTTTCTGTAAAGACAAAAATTCTCGTTTACTTAATGATTGTCTAAAAAAAGGTCCAAATTTGTTGGAACAAATTATGCCTATAATTTTAAAATTCCGCAAGCATACAATAGGAGTTATTTCAGACATAAGAAAGGCATTTTTGCAAATGTCGGTGATTAAGAATGATCGAGATTTCTTATATTTTTTATGGTGGAAGGACTTTGACAAGAAAGAACTTAAAGTTTTTAGACATAAACGCGTTGTTTTTGGATTGAATTACACTCCTTTTTTATTGGCTGCTGTATTAAACCCCCACATTTATCTAAATTCATCTGAGTATCCTGAAACAGCAGAAAATTTAAAAAAATCATTCTATCTGGACAATTGCATCACATCTGTTTCTAATGAGGAGATGCTCAGTCGATTCATCGAGGAATCAAAACAAATATTAGATTCTGCGTCATTCGATCTGAGAGGGTGGGAGCACTCTGCTCTTTTGAAATCTAAAGGCAGTATAGAACCTACTCCAGTGTTGGGAATTTTGTAGGATAAGGAAGATAACAGCCTTTTCTGTGATGTGAAGACTGCTACAGACAGATCAGTAAACCTTACTAGAAGAAACATAATGTCTGCAGTACACCGCATTTTCGATCCAATGGGATTTCTTTGTCCCATAACTCTAATACCAAAACTACTTATACAAAAGACCTGGTTGTTAAAAACTGGTTGGGATACAAATATACCCGAAGACTTAGGAAAAGAGTTCTATTCGTGGATTGATGATTTGTCACTTTTATCCTGAATTAGAATTTCAAGGGCTTTAAATGTAAATGGAAATGAAAGTCTTAGTCTTCATACGTTCTGTGACGCAAGTAAACAAGCATATGGATGTGTGGTTTATTTAAGAAAAGAAACGCATGAAAACATAACGATATATTTTCTTCTAGCTAAAAGTAGAGTGAGTCCGTTAAGTAAAATGACCATGAATCGCCTAGAACTGCTAGCCTGTTGTATAGGAGTCAGACTCGCAGCTCTTGCTTTACAAGCACTGAAATTAGCCAACGTTCCTAAGAACTATTGGAGGGATTCGAGCACTGCTCTTTCTTGGATCCAAAGAGATGACCATTGGGCGCCATTTGTCACAAATAGAGTAAAAGAAATACGATACTTATCGTCGAAATATGAATGGCATTATATTCCACGAAATTCAAATCCTGCAGATATACCATCTCGAGGGTGTTTGATTAAGAGGTTTGTGAAATCTTGGTGGTGGCAAGGGCCAGAATGGCTTATGAAGAATGAAGAAGATTGGCCAGCTAGTAAAGTGATTACTAACGAAGAAGAAATTACGAAAGAAAAGCGAAAGAACATTATTTCGACTTTGGCTAATATCACCGCTGAAAAATGGTATCTGAATTACTTTTCAAGTTATTTTAAAATTGTGACAATGATTTCTCGGATTCTGAGATTCATAAATAATTGTAGAAATGGAGAAAGAAATTTTGACTGAACCCTAAGTGTTGAAGTACTGGACATTGCTGAGAAGAAATAATTGAAGATAGTTCAACAAGAAGCATTCTCTAAAGAAGAACAGTTGAAGAGACATTTTACTTTCAGTGATGGAGAAGGAATTGTAAGATTGAAAACGAAGAATTTGAGAAGACATGACGATGAGAACTTCCGGTGCCCCATTGTACTTCCACCCAACCATGAATTAGTAGAAGGAATAATACAAGACTACCATTTACAACTTTTACATGCTGGTACTCAAATTCTTTCGACCAGTATTCGTCAAAAATTTTGGTTAATAAAAGGAAGGAAAACACCACAAAGAGTCATATCGAAGTGCGTTCGGTGCAAGAGACATTCGGCAAAAGCTCTTAATACAGTGCCTTGTCCTCTCCCAGAAAATCGAGTCAGAGATGCCTATGCATTTGATGTGACGGTTGTCGACGTAGCAGTGTCGACTTTATTTAAAAGAAAATAGAAAGGCTTGGATCTTGCTTTTTACCTGCGGAGTTTACCGTGCGGTTCATTCAGAATTAATCGAAAGCTTATTGACTAATGGATTTTTCTTCGGATTTCGAAGATTCATAGCACGAAGAGGATGATGTAGAGTAATTCATCGATAATGGCACAAATTTTGTAGGAGCAAGGAATTTACTCCGATCTGTTGATTGGAACCAAATTATCAGAAGTTCTTCAACAATGAAAATTCAGTGGAAGTTAAATCCACCAACCGCAACATGTTAGAGCGTCTGGTGAGACAGACTGGTTCAGATGATCAAGAAATTATTGAGAAGGGTTCTGGGAAAAGCATTACTTTCATATGAAGAAATGTTAACTATCATATGTGATGTAGAAGAAAATATCAACTCCAGACCATTAACATACGAGTCAGAAGATTCCACCGATTTATGTGCACTCACTCCATCTATGTTTATTCAAGATGTTCGAACCGAGGGTGTTCCAGATCTGGACAGTCTAGATAAAATCAACTTGTTGAAAAAATGGCGATACCATCAAAAGTTTCATGTGGAATTTCGTAAAAGATTTAGAGATGAATATCTTGGACTGTTAGTACATCGACCAAAGACTTCGAGAACTATCAAGAAAGGTGATTTAGTGTCTGTACAGGACGATAGAAGAAAAAGAACAGACTGGCTTATGGATCATGTAATCGAAACATACCCAGGAAAGGACAACATCAGAGTGGCGAAAGTAAAAACATCTAGTGGTGAACTTTTAAGACAAGTTCAAAGAATATTTCCAATGGAGATAGACAATAAATAATCTATCTTGAAGCTCAAAACTACTGAATCATCCACATCTTCAGGAAATACTGGAAAAAAAGATGACTTAGTAACTGTTACCAAAGACTATCAACCTGAAAATTCTAATACAAACATTCAGTTTAGTAGATATGGTAGAAAAATTGTGAAGCCAATGAACTTTAGTTAATTTTAATTTGTTTTCAATACTACTATTATTTATTTTCACTTTTCTTTATTCATTTTTTTGAATTTTGTATACATTTTGATTTTATTTAGTGAACTAATCTATTTACTAGTATTTTTCAGAAAAAAAATTTTTTGCCTGTTGTTTAAGAATGTAAGTTTGAAGTATATTAAGTAAGTTTAAAATATTCAAGATATTTG
Organism: Stegodyphus mimosarum; assembly: GCA_000611955.2. Taxonomy (NCBI): domain Eukaryota; kingdom Metazoa; phylum Arthropoda; class Arachnida; order Araneae; family Eresidae; genus Stegodyphus; species Stegodyphus mimosarum. The sequence goes on along the minus strand of KK112295.1, from coordinate 167,292 downwards.
TTATGCCTAGGTAAAGTTGTTAACTTGTAGACTTGTAGGTAAGTTTTAAATTTTTCAGTTTATATTGCTATTTCAATTTTCATTTCATACTTGTTTTGATTTTCTCATACTTTGTCAAAAATCAAAAGGTGGGAGAAATGTTAGAACTCGAATGCGAAATGAGCGAAAGTTTTGCTTTTGCCGGTGGCAACAGGGGGTCGAAAAGCAAACTTTGAAGTGAGCAGTCGGTTACTCCACTTCTCCTAATGGAATTTGATTCGAAGGGGGAATTATCCCCCATCTTTGGATTTAAAATTAATCTTGAACCATGCAAATAGTGTAATATAACAGATGTGCATAAATACATAGTCATTAAGACTTATTTTGAATTTGTGATTCGAGTTTGAATTGGATTTCGAAATCGAAATCTCTCCCAAATAGAATCGTCTGCACTTTAGAATTCGTGGATTAGAAATAACACTTAGGATTCGTTCCTTTCCATTCAGTTCAAATGACGGATCTGGATCTGACAACTCAATGCGCATGCGTGGTTAATGTTGGTGCGAATAGCATCGGCCGATTACGACAACCGTTTTGCTTCCATCACTTAATACTTGCATTCCAGTCATTTGGTTTTAAAATTTGGCAAGCAAGTTGCTTAAGTTTTGCTTACTATTTTAATTTTTAAATTTCTTATTTACTACAAGTTTTTAACTTTAAATTTTCTGAATGATTTCATTTTTAGTCTTATGATTTTTCAAATTTGTTATTAAATATGTACTTTTGTTTTTTGAGATGAAAAGAGAGTGTAGGGGATATGACTTCTAAAGTAAGCATCTCGTTCAGTTTAATTCGGTTTTTGTGAAAATCGTTAATTTTAAATATTATTTGCTTTTTAACAGGATTCTTTGGTTTAAGTAGACTAATGTCTTTATTTTGAGTGAGTATCATTTGTGAATTATGATTTGAATCTAGCAAATAATTTGATGCTTACTTGGAAGTAAGATGAAACACTCTCTCTTATTTTAGTTGTTAATTGGTAGTAGATTAAGTAGTAGTTTCCCTTTGATAAGTCGATTAATCTGCTGTGAATGACAATAATTGGTTTTTCAATACTTTAATAAGTTTTACTTTTGATTTTGGCATTTTTGCGATTTACGTTTTTCTGAACTGTTTTTAAAGCAAAGGAGAACTAGAAAATTCTATTTTTAAATTCTTATTAAAATTCTGACAAATACCTTTTTCAATGATGATTTTAAATTGAATTTCTGTTCCTTGGAGATGGTATATGGAAAGTTTTCTTATTATAATTTATTGTGAATTATTGGTTTATTACTTTGCACCTTTAGCGCAAGTCTTGGGCTTTTTAATTTACTTTTAATTACTTTCATTTTTAATATATATATTTATATGCTTTTGGTGTGGCTGATTGCAACCAAAAAGGGAGGTGCACATCTAAATGCTATAGCAGACCTATATACAAAATTTCTATTTTCTAAGGCTACTCGTTTTTGAGTTATGTGAGATACATATGTATGTACGTACAGACGTCACAAAAAAATCTCTTCAGAATCCATTTTAAATCAGTTTTATAATTTTTTTTGGGGGAAAAAAGAGTCCTTTATTCTGTCCTTATGTACGGATGTCCCGCAAAAACATCATCAAAATGCATTCGATAGCAGTCAAAATTGATATTTTTGTTGAAATGTGATAACCGAAATTTTTCGCGATTACAATACTTCCTTTTACTTCGTATAACGAAGTAAAAAGTAAATAAATAAAAGTTCAAATGGTAATAGAACTATTTTATCAAAATTCTCTATATATAATTGAAATTAAAATTTTAAAATATGTTTAATTTCATTAGAATGTTAAATACAACTTTCCTTTTCAGTTATTTAATAAATTATTTTTGAAACATTTATTACCTTTGATACAAAATCTTTAGCATCTGGACTAACATCAGGTGGAAAATTTAAAATAGTATGCATAGTAATGCCTGTTGGATGACATGAGACAAGAGACTGTAAATTAAAAATATATTAGTTAAAAACTTGTAAAAATTTAAATGTCATACCAGAAACTTTCTACTACTAAATAATCTTAAAAAATATTGGAATAAATTCTTCGTTCTATATTATACTGCTATTTAATATTTTTACTAACTATAAATCAAACTTTTACCCTTCCAGTTAGAAGTTCATAAAGTATAACTCCAAGACTCCACCAATCACAGTCACTGGTAACTGGGAAAATATTACCCACTTCTGTAGGAGGAGGAAATGATGATGAGATTGTTTTTAAATCAAAGCGTATTTGTATAAAGTATGAAATATAAAACATCAGTTTTCATTACAACTAAATACAAAATACAATACCCCACCCACAAACCCTACAAGAGATTGCAGGAAGCAGCTAAAATACTATAAGTATTATATAAGTATTAAGAAAAAAAGTAGTTGATGTAAATAGTTCAAAAAATGTTTAAATGAAGAACTAAAGACCGTTTAACCCAGTCTCAGAAAAATTCAGCCAATAATTAAAAGTAGGACACAAAACAAATTTATTAATTTAACTTACAAGCATTACTTACCAGGAGCACAAAAAAAATTCTCTTGCGATATTTCATTTACCACAAAATCAACATCATTCCAGTAACCCTGGTAAGTTAATAAAATATGACCTGCAATGATAATAATAATAATACATTTAAATTAAAAAATTTAAAACAGATAGACCAAACTATTACATTTTTTTAATGTAAACAGTACAGTAGTTACACTGGATTATTTGTAAGACCCAATAAAGAGCGAACTAAATGAAGTACCTATATTTTTAAATAATAATGACTGATATTAAGAAATAAAAAATCTTATTTCTAATACACATTATTACAAAACATGATAAAATTTGCTTTTTATATTCCTATTTGTGAAAACCACAACACCATGAAGAATCCTGTGAATAAATTGAAATTTACAAGGCATGCAAAGGAGATTATGATACATAAATTAGTATAATTTCAGAGTTATAGTGCATGCATGGGATAAGCAACACTTTTTGAATTATTGTGTTAGCTGTGTAAACGAAGGACTGGAACATCAAAAGCAATGTTTCATCATCTGCCAGTGTTAAACATTTTTTGAGGAGTTATATGTCTCATTAATGTTAAAGGATCCAGAATGAGTAAGTTATGCTCTTTGAAAGGGGGTGAATAATACTCCAGTGAGAAAGAAAACTTTTTATTATGTAAACAACCCATATTGGGGCATAACACATCATTAGTGATGCATATATGCAAACAACAGGCTCGAGAGAGCCAGCCAAATCCCAAACCTGGCAATAGACTACTAAACGTTACGCTAACACTGGATGACACTTCATTCATATAATAGTGACAATTGCCCAACAACATTATGATTCTCGGACATAAAACTATCAATGTCTGCAGCTATAATGGACTCATCTATATAGTCACTGGCATGCTAATGTGCAGCAGATTGTCTTTTTTTGATGAATTCTGCTTCAGTGTGGAGTATAATGAGGGTTGAATAGATGTTAAGAGGATTTGGGGATGAATGCCATCTTCTGAAGTGCATTATTAACATCATATTACATAATTATTTCTCAAATTCGGTGTTGTTGCCTTTGATTGGCCGAAGTGGGAGACTGAAACTCTAAGTGATACTGGGGGATGCCACGTAAAAATTGATGGGCAATAAAAATATGTGTTTATTTTAGTAGTATTGGAGTATTATCTTTAGAGGAACATATCGTCCACAATTCATATCAACTACTCTGGAAGCCACTTACACCGCTCTGCAGTCATATGACTATCACCTGAGAATTTTCAAAATAAGCTATGAAGCCTTCAAGAAGATTTGTGCCCTGATAAAATACAGAGATGTGCTTTATTTTTAAGCAAAGAAAAACCATTTTATAAAATAATCTACCTAAGAAAATATCTTTTCAATGACATCGAAAGAAGACGACAGTGGGTTGTGTGTTCTCTGATAATACTGCCTGTAAGGTCCATGAAACTATATATGATTTTTAAAGAACTGATTATGCTAACCATAAAGAAAGTATTGCAGATTATACTATATAGGTCATCATCTAAGATTATCAGAAAAATACTTTGCATAATAATACTGTCCAAAGACTATTGAAAAATCTGAAAATATCAAAAACTCCTTGTGTAACTTTTAAAAAATATAATTCTTCAATACAACTTGAAGAGTAAAATTTGCCAGGGAATGAAGCCTTACTTCTCGTTTATGTGCATTTCATATGGCATTAGTAAACAGCCAAATTTGCCAAATTTATGCATTTATAAAGTTCCTATTATTTTAAATAACCACTTATTTTATGATTTAGATCTGTATTCTCACTTCTCTCTTCTGTTTCTCTACCAGAATGCAAATTAGTTCAAGAGTACACACCAGACATGACCAAACTGCAGCTCGTCAGCCGCATGCCGACACCTTAACTGCGGCTGAGCTACTTCCGACCCTTTGCCATCTGATATGTGACTCATTTTGAATAAATATAATTTAATTTCTTTAATTTAATGGAATTTGAAATAGAAATCATGCAGTGCCAGATTTTAATCGCTAATTTAATTTCTGATATTATGTATACAAAAATTTGATAGATTTCAAACTGTCAATTGCTGGCTTATCATCAGCAACAAATATGTAAAATTACAAATTATTCCATTTCTGGTAATTACTATTCTGGCTCCGTTACTTTCTGAACAGATAATGGTCATCAGAATACACTAATACGAAGTGAATCTATTTCAATCTATTCTATTCTATCCTATTTCAAGTGCATATGCGAGTCCGGTGGTTTTATGTAAGAAAAATAATGATTTGCCGTTAACTGATCCATTAAGTTACAGATTCGCTATTGACTACAGAAAGCTTAATAGTATAACAAAATTTCCAACTTACCCACTTCCGGTAATTGATGAAATTCTAAGAAGTATTAAATCAACAAAATACATAACCACGCTAGATTTGACATCAGGATATTTTCAGATAAGCATAAAGCCGGAAGATGTTCACAAAACAGCATTCATAACAAAATACGGTACATATGGCTTTTTGCGTATGCCTTTTGGATTGTCGGGAGCCCCGGCCACGTTTCAGAGGTGCATGGACAAAATTTTAAGGCCGGTAATAGGAAAAAGTACATTTATTTATCTTGACGATATAATTGTTACTTCAGAGTCGCTGGAAGAACATATTAAAGACCTTCGAGAAGTCTTTACTCTTTTGAAAGATGCAGGACTTAAAGAGAACATTAAGAAATGTAAATTCGCGGCAAAAGAACTCAAATATTTAGGGTACAAAATTTCTCAAAGGGGGATCGAAACAGATAAATCTAAAGTTATAGCAGTGAAAAATTACCCAATTCCGAATACAGCCAAAAAGTTAGCGACTTTCTTGGGTATGTGCTCATATTATAGAATTTTTATTAAAAATTTCGCAGAAATTGCTGAACCATTGTTCACATAATTTTTTTTTAGTCCAAAGGGGCTTTATCCCTGAAGGACTATTGTTTTCGTTTTGGCATTTTGTGTTGATTCACTATAAATGCCAGATTCACTTATCAAATTGTTACCACCAAACATTATCGCCCTGTATTAGATTTAAAGAAATTAAATAATGAAAAATCTGCATAAATGTATGTGTTTCTCGCATTGTGATAAAACAACGGTACCTAGAGCCATCCAATTTTGAATAACGTACGTTTCCACCCGAATATGGGCATCTGGAAGCCCAAATTTGGAATTTGTTTTATTACCTATTTCATATTTTGTAAAACTTTAATGAATTTTTGATTAACAAACTCAACGATTTGAAAGCGAGCAACGGCAACACCCTAAGGGGGTGGGGAAAAAAACTTTTTATCTCAAGCACACGGAACTGTGTATTGGAAATTCTAAAAATATACTCATTTAAAAATTATTTTGCGATATTGCTGTTGAACTAATTTTATGGTTTAAATGCGAAGAACATGATATTTAATAAATAAAGGTAACACACAAAACGTTAAAAAAAAAGCCCCTTCGGACGTACTGTTTTTCTTTTCTTTTCTTTTCTTTTTTTGCATTGTTAGACATTAATTTTTCATTCATAACTGAAAGATTTGAGCCGTTATCCCTTTAATCTTCTGTTTCCAAATTTTTGTGGAATATAGAGGATTTTGGCAAATATTCTGACCAAGATCAGTTTGATTTTTGCAAAAAACTCGAAGAAGCTTTAACGTACAAAAATTAAATAAAAAAGATGTAAATGGAAGAGAACTTTTATATGAAACACAATTTCTGCAAAACTGCGTCAAAAATGTGACATGTGTAGTAGAAAAAAATTACATTAAATATTTATGGTTAGGTTATTCAATTATGGCAAAGCACACGAGGGCTATCTGCCTAAAGGGAGGGATGCCTTCGTGGAGAACTTTCTAAGGGAAACTGGCTCATATACACATTACACATGAGGAAAACCACGAAAACGCCCATGCAGCCAGCCCGTTCGCGGGATTCGAACCTCGGACCGAACTACCAGTGTTCAGTGTCTTTACCGCTCGGCCACTGGTGGATAAATATTTATGGAATTACATTACAATAAATACAATACAATAAATAACTTAACCCAATCATTCATAAACATTATGACTACATTACATACATTACACTCCTGCTAAGCAAAAAAGGTAAAACACGGAATAAGACAAAAAATATTTAATGAATTTGCGTGAAATTTATCCAAGAGGCTGGTGTGGTGTTACTAGACCCCATAGCAAACAATAAAATAAAGCCGTACAAACACACATGTACATGACCATCACAAATGATCATACGGAAAAGATCAATGTGCATTGAAAACGTCACATTAATAACAGGTCTGATATCCTCTAGCTGAAATGCATGCTTGACAATGGCGAGGCAAGCTGACAATAGTGGATTGGACTGGATTATTGTAATTTTGGCACAAAACCTGTCAAGGTTATGTGCGCCAGACAAATGGTAGCAATGCAAATAGTCATTTGTAAAATATTCTAGCTTAGATAAAAAGAGACTAAAAATCGATTAAAGTCTACCATAAAAAACAATATCTTTTAAAAACAGAAACAGATTACAATGATGGTTTTTCCAATTAAATTTCTTAAATCCAATTCTGAACAATTAAAATATTTTTGGCGAAAATAATTAAAACTCTGGCATTCCACCAAGATGTGACGGCTGTCAGATCTGCATTGCAGTTTGTGCAGCGGGGATTCTCTTCTCTTTTCAGGAGATACTCATGGGTCAAGCAACAATGGCTAATTCTCAGTCGAGTCAAGAGAACATCTTCCCTCCTATTAGCCGTGCACGGCCAGTATTCAGTGGTAGGTTTCACATTTCTCAGCTTATTATATACTTTGTCATCCCATTGCCTCTGCCATTTACTGAGAATTTTGCTTTTGACAAACTCTTTAATGTCTGCTAGTGGAATCTAGGATTGTACATTGTGGTTGCAGTTTTAGCTGCAGTATTCGCCAGTTTGTTCCCCCTAATGGCAACATGCCCAGGAATCCACGAATAAAGAATCTGGTACCTCCGATTTTTTAGAGTATAATTCAACTTCAGGATTCTGGTTACAATTGGATGAGAACAATGAGCGTAATTTTCCAGTGACATTAGTGCACTCATGGAATCCGTGTAGATCATAAACTTCATGTAGTGTTGTTTTGAAAGGTAAGTCAAAGCCAGATGGACTGCAGCAAGCTCAAAAGTAAACACAGAGCAAGCTGGATGTAATCGAACCCCCACTATCGTTTTCTCTGTGACGAAAGTGGCACCAATATGATCCTGGGATTTTAATCCGTCTGTATATAAAGGGATATATTTCCTATATTTGTTTCTATGTTTACAAAAAATCTGCTTGTAGATGATTTCGTTAGTTTGTGATTCACCCCAGTGTCGAAAAGTGTCCACAGATTGGATTCTCCAATCCTCCCAGGGAGGAATTCCAAAAAAAAAATTATCTAACTGTACATTTATATTGGTCAAATTATACTCCTCTTTCAAAGCACTCATCCGCAAGCCTAAAGATGGGACAGATGATGGTCGTGCCTGACATAAACGCGGGTATGGGTGACTAAGCAATTTTGACCGCGTAGGATTTTCGGTCTGTGATAAGAGTGAAATAGTGCTTAAAACAAAGATTTTCCCATCTTAACCGCAGGGAGGTCTCGTTACTTTCTACTGGAGAAGTTCTATAGGTACCAGTGCATATCCGAAGTGCCTGGTGATGCATCGGACCAAGTTTGGCTAATTTGAAGGCCTAGCCGACTCATAAATGACTGATCCATAATCAAGTTTCGAACGAATAAGAGCTCTCTATATAAGAAGCATTGAGCTTCGATGAGCACCCCAAGAAGTATTTGACAGTACTTTCAGAATATTCATAGTTTTTAAATATTTCTTTTTTAGATAGGTAATATGGGGAAGGAAGGTAAGCTGATGGTCAAATATCATTCCTAGGAATTTTATTTCCTTTTCTACAGGAATCAGCACATCTTGCAGATAAAGTTCGGGATCAGGGTGAGGGATTTTCTTTCGACAGAAATGCACACACTCACAGTCTTTTGGGTAAAGAACCAATTTTCCTGCGACCATCTAACGATTCTATTGAGAGATGTCTGCAGTTTACACTAGATATCTTTCAGATCTTCTCCCTGACAACCGACCTGCAGGTCGTCGACGTAGAGCATTCCATGGACTGTTGGAGGCAATTGTTTTAAAATAGATTTAATTTTTATACTAAATAATGTGACACTTAATATACTGGCTTGTGGAACACGTCGGAAAGTGTAGGGCCTATCTTCACATGAAACTTCCAATCTTCTAGGAAATGTTTGATGAATATCAGCATATTTCCTCGTAAACCATCATTATATAGGTCACAAAGGATACCATACCTCCATGTGGTATTATAGGCTTTCTCTATATCAAAGAATACGGAAACGTAGTGATTTCGTCTAACGAACGCTCTAAGGATACCTGTTTCTAAGAGTAGGTTATTATCGACAGTTGCTCGTCCTTTTCTAAAACCATTCTGATAAGGGGATATACAATTATTTGTCTCCAAATAACAAATCAGACGAGTATTGACCATATTCTCAAAGAGTTTGCAAAGGCAGCTAGTTAGAGAAATGTGGCGGTAACTTGACGGATTGGTAGGGTCTTTCCCGGTTTATTAAAAAGAAAGAGGATGGCTGCCAATGACTTAGAAGGGACATGTTTCAACCAATACCATCCGGACCAGGACACGAACTTTTTGTCTGCGACAGAGCTCTTTTCAATTCAAGCACAGTAAAATCCTGATTATAAGGTTCAGTATTGGGAGATTTAAAATCAATCGATTGTTTTTCAATGCATATTTTTGCAGAAAGGAATACAGGAGGATAGTTACTGCTGTTTGAGACGGCTGAAAACGCCTGTCCAATGGCGTTGGCAATTCCTTCCCTACTAGTAACTGCTTCACCACTTATCTTTAAAATGGAAAATGTGACACACGAGATCCAAGAATTCTTCTGACTCTTCCTCCGCACCTGCCGAGCTTTTGCTTTAGCCCTTTTGAATATTATGACATTTGATTCTGTAGGGTATCGCTCCAAGTTTTCCTTTGTTTTCCAAAGTGCTCCAAGCTTTCCTTTGTTTTCTGATGGCTTCCTGGCATTCAGGATTCCATCAAGGCCTTGGGAATTTTGGCAGTTTTCAGATTCCTTTTTAAATAAATTTATTTTAAATCATGCACCTCAATTAAAAGTAATTTCAGACAATGGCAAGCAGTTTCTTAGTCAAACTGTTTAGTATATTTAGGTGCAGGGGTAGCAATTTTTTTTTATTCAAATATATGAAACTACATTTTAAATAAATCATAAAATTTTTACATTATTAACTTTCATCTTAATGATTTAAGCAAAATATTACCATCAATAAATCATAAAACAACACAATTGCTTATAAATGCAAAAGTATTTATAATGCAAAGTTATTTTAAAACGTAATTTACTCAATTTGGAACTTAATACCATTTCACTATCACATTTGACAACTTTTGATAATATTCCATTCTTTTAATATGAAGAATTTGACAAATAAAGCACTGAACACACAAAAGAGCAGAAAATACTATTTGGTATTTCATATTTCACTGATAAGGGTTGTTGAATCTTCAAAGCACTTTGGATGCTTAATTTTCTTTTTACGCGATGAAAACATTAAGAATATTCGAAGCAAGGAAGAACCATTACATATTCACTACATTTTTTCACTGATTAAGTTGCAGATATTAACTTAGATTTCAAACACTTTTGCTTCTCCTTTAGATTTTGAACTTACAGATACTCGATAATTTTCAAAGCACTTTTGAATATGCTGTTAAATCACCCACCGGAAACTAATTTGATGCTTTTTCTGTAATATTTATACTTTTGGCGGAAAATGATAAACAATTCACATTTAGTCATGGCTGAAAAAAACTGCTGCGTAGATGATTGGACATAATGGTTTAGTAGATGGTCAGATGAAATTTTAGAAGCACGACCAGCTTGATAGTTAAACATCATTTATTCTTGAATGACAAATTTCTTAGTACATAAGTGTAGAAGATTAGAGGTACTAAATGCTTCCCATGATTTTAAATATGCAATTACATTTTAATTAATAGCGAATAGCTAGCAAAGGCTGAGCAACAAGCTGTAAGAACGCAGGTGAAGAGGCGAAAGAGAAAGAGACTGTGATCTTGTGATCTTCAATCTACGGCTAATATCGACTTCTATGAGTCTTGATTAGTAAATCAAACTGACTGCCATAGGCCAATAGCGGTATTAATTAAGAAATGATGCCCTCTGGCATCAACACCCGGAGGCGAGAAGGATAAGCATAATCAGATTAGCAATATTAAACTGGCATTGAATCATTAATGGCATTTGAACTTCAACTCAGGCAATAATCTTTAGAGTTGCAGGAAGCAGAAAGAGACTACGCAGTTATTAGCTATTTATACAAGATAGGTGCACACAGTACAGCTAATCTGTGATTGGTTAATTTTGAGTTTTAGTTCCATTTTTTTCAAGCAGCGTTATGTAATTTGGAATGATCTCGAATTAGGGAGAAAGGATGAATTTAGGGAGAAAGCACCAAATTTAGAATGTTAATTTTGAGACCGGCAGTTAGGTTTTAAAGCAACTATCATATTTTCTTATATCTTACATATATAAGAAAGAGAAGGTACAAGCTAAAATATATATATGTGTGTGTGTGTAAGTTAAAAAATATGTTAATCAAAATTCTAATTTAAATTAGTAATAACGCCTTAATTTCCCCTCTCTATTCTAAAAGAAAGTAATGACTTCTTCTGGACTGTGTTGTTTCTAGATCAATTCACCTTATGTGACTTGTGTAATTTTGATAATATAACTAATTTGAAACTTGAACTCAAAATTTTGAGAACTGAAACCTTTCTTCCAGTAAGCTTCCATATTGGATAACTGCACATTTTAGCTTCTACCTCTCTTCATGTTAAGACGCTATTTTGCTCTCAACAGTAACAAAAATGTAAATGATCTTGAACAGGCATGGTCACAACACCAAGTAAATTGTGACTGCAAATACAACTGAAATAAAGATGAACATTTAATCTGCCTGGACTGTAAAGCTTGTTCTTCATTTTGGATTCAGCATTCTATGTTCTATGCCATCACAATTCCTACATCTTTTTCATTATATAATTAACAAGTAAGAATGCAAAAGCTATAGTACATCCTAAACCCTCTGAATCCTATTCGAAGAAGCACGTTAGTGCCAAAATTACACATTAAATACAATTAAAACTTAAAATCATAAGCAAAAATTCACATGAAAATATAACTCAAATAATGCCTAGAAAATTGTAATTTTTTGGCAAAATGGCAAAAGCTGAAGTTGCAATAAAAACAAGGTATACAATAAACAAAAATGCTAATATCTCAGTGAGAGTTGCATAGTTGTCTCGCCAGGGCAAAATTTTCATTATATATATATATATACAGCACAAAGTCTGAGATTCAGACTCATTGCGATTTTGGCAATTCCAGATTTTTCCGGGTATTAGATCATCAGTTTAAAACTTGTATGATGGCATGTAGAAATTAAAAAATTAAAAAAATGAAATCATGATTTATGAAATAATGAAGCATTTATGATCTAAATCAGGGGTGAGTAACAAGCGGCCCGCCAAGCATTTCTAAAATTGAATTTATTTTATCGACTTTCTCCCATCAATATATTGTTATAAAAATAATTATAATAAAATGGTAGTACATACTAAACCGAAACAATTTTTTGGGACGAGTTACTCACTTGCTGACGACTTGTTCAAACATGCAATACGAACGCGCCGCGTCTGTGCTTGTTTGTGCTTGCTTCTGTCACACAATCAGTCAGACTGGTAAGCTGTTAAGTAGCAATTTTAGCAATTCTCGTGTTTCTTGAAAGGCATGAGTGCAATATTATTGTCAAAAAGGTGTGGGCTACATAGCCACACTCATGCTGCCAAGTCATTTTCAGGTAGTGACACCTACTGATGGAAAACGAAAGTGCTAATAACTGCTACTACTTTCGCTTCTAGCCGGGAATTAGATTCTTGCTTTTTGAACATTGCAAACAACAAAAACATTGCGGCGGTAACAAAGGTAATATTAGAGTTTTTTTATTTAAAATTAAGTTTTTCTACAAATATTTTTATTTTCACAATTTTAGTCCATAATAGCATGTTGGAAAAGCAAACAAAAAAACGGAAGGTTGCGGATGAGCACAGGCATTTTCAAGAAAAGAGGAAATTTGATTATTTTTTCACTTTTGTCAAAGATAAAGCTGTATGCATAATATACTCAGAGGCTGTGTCGACATTAAAAGAATATAACATAAAAAGGCATTACGATACAAAACCTAAACAACAATATAAAAACATAATAGGACAACTTCAGTAGATAAGTTTAATCAAATGGAGGAAAACTTGGGAAAACAACAGGCCATTTTTAAAAATCAAACTATTTTATCAAATACGGCAGTAAAGGCTAGTTTTGTTGTCAGTCAAATTAAAAAAAAAAAAAAAAAACTCTTTGCGGACGGAGAGATGATAAAAGAATGTCTGACTGCTGTTGCAGAAATAGCATTTCTTGATAAAGTAAAATATTACTTCAAACATTAGTTTATAAAGATTCACCATTGCAAGGAGAATTGAAGACTTGTCCGAGAACATAGCAACAACGCTTCGTGAACGCATTGCAAAATTTGAATACTGTTCTTTGGCACTTAATGAGAGTTGCGATATTAGCGATGTAGCACAACTGGCTATATTTTTAAGTGGTATTGACACCAAATTTAATATTACCGAAGAATTGTGTTCACTGATTCCAATGCAAGGGACTACAACCGGCAAAGACTTGTATGCTGAACTAAAGTCTGTGTTGGAAAATTTTTCAATTTCATTAGAAAAGATTATTGGTATATCGACAGATGGAGCATGAGCAATGCCAAGCATGGAGGTAGGACTATTGGGAAGGCTATTTCAAGCCATTAAGAAGGTCACAGGAAGGGAAATATTCGTTAACCACTGCATAATTCACCAGGAAAATTTGTGTGCAAAAAGACTAAATTTGCCAAATGTCACAGTACCAATAATTAAACTAATCAATTTTATAAAGTCGCACACGTTAAATCACCGTGAATTTAAAGAATTCCTGAAAGATTTAGAAACTGAATATGATGACGGGGTTTGTAATACCGAATTACGTTGGCATAGTAGAGGTGCAATGCTAAAAAGAGTATACAACTTAAAAAGCAAAATACAATTGTTCTTGGATATGAAGGGATATCCCTTTCCTCATTTTGGTAATAAAGAATGGATGTGCGATTTTGGATTTCTTATCGAAATGACTCAGCATCTCAATGATCTTAATGTGGAACTTCAAGGCAAAGGACAGTTTATTCACAATTTGTATGATAAAATTCAGGGCTTTGAGCGCAAATTAAAATTGTGGAAACAGCATCTTTTGCAGAACAATTTGTCTCACTTTCCACATTTAGGAAAAGAAAGCGTTACTACTTCTCAAATATACGCACAATATATAGACATTTTAATCAACGAATTTCAATTATGATTCCAAATGTTCAAAGCTGAGAAGACAGTGGTTTCATCCTCGCCATTTAATATCGATGTGGATACAGTTCTCGAAGACTTTCAAATGGAAGTGATTGACATGCAGTATAATACCGATTTACAAAATTTATTTTGCTCAGTAAACATTGAAAATTTTTAAAAATCTTATGTGAGCCCCGAGAAATTTCCACTTTTGAGGAAAAATGCAAAACAAATGATGTCTCTGTTCGGAAGTATGTATGTTTGCAAACAATTATTTTCAACCATGAAATTAATCAAAAATGACCACCGATCAAGACTGAGTGATGCACGATTAGAAAGCTGCGTATGTATAGCTGATATTGAGCAGCTTGTATCGAAAAAACAGTGCCAAATTTCTCATTAAAAATTTCAAGTAAATTCATTTTTCAGTTCTTTTCTTGTTTGTTTTTATTTTGCATTTAAATTTGTATATGAAATCTTTACGTTTTAAAAAATTTTATATTATTTTATTCTAATGTTTATTATAAATAAAGTTTTGTAAATTATTAATAAGTGTTACTTTATGTGCGACTCGCCAAAAAATTTTAAAATCTTAATTGGCCTGTTGATTAAAAAGGTTGCTTGCCCTGATCTAAATGGTAACAAAAAAAAAATTATTTGTTTACTTTATTAAACATTTCTTTCAATGTAAGTTGTTTAAATCGCTTTTTTTTCTAATATTTTCTCTTTAATTCTGTAGACAGAAATATTTTCTTATTTAGTTACAGAGTTCCATTGTTCAAGCCCTATAACTACTGTGTCGAGACTTCCAACTAACTGGTCAATTAAAAATTTTTCGTTTCCAATAACTTCTCTATCACTTTCTTCACTATTCATAGTGGTATTTTCTGGATCTAGAAAAAAAGCTAAGGTAAGCTAGGCTAACGTTACACTTTAGATTAAGCTGGGCTAAAGTTATAATTTACTATTAGACAGTGACACACCGATACATAGTACATTACTGTTACATTGTGAAAAAGTAACAGTGTAGTACGCTATTTCGACATTAGGAATAAGTGGTTCATACTTCTTTGAAGATAATCATGGACAGGCAATTTATGTAATGTCACAATGGTATGTGAACATAGCTGAAATGTTTTTGAAAAATGAACTACACAAGTATGCAGTGAATAAATAGACACAATTTCAGCAAGTCTTATGAGACTCTTCTTTCTGTTAAAATTCTTTCACTCAGCAAGAACACCAATAACCACTTCACAAGACTTAGTTTGCAAAGCATATACGATAAATTAGATCTGACAGCATGTGATTTCTTTTTATGGGGCCATTTAAAGGATCTTACGTGTGCTACTCCTCTTCATACACTGGATAAACTCAAAGCTGCAATGTGTGATGAGATTTGATCCGTTAATGCAGAAAGTTATGAGAAACGTCCACAAGATGATATTTCTCATTTTATATAATAAGCTGTTGCCAGAAATTTTTATTCCAAAACATTTGCTTTATTTTACTTTATTGAAATCATCCTAAAAACATGTAAACACCTTCTGTATAACAGCTGTATTTCGGCAAAATGCAGAATTGAAATGTGTCTGCTGACTCTATAAAATAGCTTCGAGGGCTGCCAGTTTGAACCACGGTCCCACATTGCTGCATTCTGATTTTATGACCATGTTGTAAGGTTGCTACTGATCTGAAAGCTGTAGTTAAATCCAGCTGACCCTAAAACATAAGTTAGCAACTTATCGTTACATCTGAAATCTTATGATGAAGTCTCGAGAAGGTCTAAGTAACATTTTTATTTAATCTGAATTTTTAATATAAAAAGGCATGACTTGTACTAAATTAAATGCTGATAAAGTAGTCTAAGACTACATAGTCAATGAATAAGCAATAAGCTGGTTCAATATTTTACCTCTGCATAAAGCTAAAACATCGGTTAGCAAGAATATGCAAAAGCCATAAAAATAATTTTTAAATAGAGTTGGTGAAATTCTACCAGCACACTACAGTGGCAGAAACCTTCACTCTCTGACTAAGATTTAGAATCCTGAGCTTATTATACTCTAAAAGTTAATTCACATTCTGGTGAAGAATCTGTAAAGAAGAAGTTGTAGTAAACATCAAAATCACAATTAACATAAGTAACTTATAATGTGAGCAAGAAGCCTCTTAAACTGTTCTCTCCCCCTTCTTTTTTAGTGTTGTGGTGAAGAGGGTGACTAATAATTAGCTAGATAAGTTTAAGTGTCAAAAGTAATGTTGCACATGCCCAATAGTTGTTCGTTTGCAACACTATTTCATACATTACACATGATTAATCCTAGAAAAGGAATAAATAAATATTTCACTTACCCCAATTACTGTACTGTGCCTTTCAGAAAATAAACATATTAATTTCAATCAGCTTTAAGTATTTATGCATACTTTAAGTTACTATCTAGGTTAAATACACAAAATGAATATTAATAATAATAATAATATAATTGCCCCATTATTGGGTTTTGCAACCTCAAGCAAAATATGGATCAGAACACTAATCTATTGACATCGTTTTGTATTCCTAATGGAATGCCTTGATCCTGCATACACGTATTCCTGATGTTATACTTTTCTCACTGATCAGTCTATTTTTGTAGACAAGATTCCGTTCAGCTGATTTCCACTCCATCATCTGTTTCAAGCACTGATGAGATTTCGGCTATGCGCAATTCATTCACATATACATCAATGAGCTCTGTCACCACAAGGGAGTGCACACAAATTGCAGCAGAAATAATATCCAGTACAATTTAGGAAATTGCAGCTTGAATCTTTTTCATCGTTTTGAAGAATCCCACACCTTTTCTAAGCGTCAGCAACAAGACATTCTGCACTTCATTGTGTACATGCAGCACGGGGCGAAAGCTCCCATGCACCATGTTAGCGTTGTCGCCAGAACAAGGGGAGGGGGAACCAGTTCCATGAGAATTCATATCAACATGTAGCTCTGTGATTACGATTCAACTTATGATTGGATCAACGATGATAAACTTCGTATTGTGAGAAACTTGCATTCTCACAGTGTTCATAAAAAACAGTCCCTCCCAAAAAAACATTTTATTGGAGGTTCATCTAACTTTTGTTCCCCTTCTTTTTCAGTCATATTGACTTTGTTTACACTTTTGTCATGTTTTTATATTTTTTCTGCTCACTATTTTAATATTTATGGCGTGGAAGTAGTTGGTAAGCACTTAGGAAATTTATCCTTAGTTCTTGCTTGAATGACTGGAATAATTTTATGCTCTGAATTCAGAGACAATTACATAACTGAAGAACAATGGAAACATGTATTTTCCACACACAAGTTTAGAAAAATTTAGAAATTGGCTACAGAGTATTATTTCACATAAGCAGATTATGCAAATAATTAGGGCTACTATCACCAAAATAATATACTTAAGAGTAATTATTACAAAATAAATCATAACTCTCACACTTTATACACTCTCTGGTTAGTAAAACTTAATCAATAATCAATCAGATTTAATTCTGTAACAAACTAGTATTTCACGAATAATTAAAATTTTAGCAACAAGCATTCTATGGAACAGAATTTTCTTCTTTCTACGGCTGGTAAAAAATTTCTGTCTAATGGCAATCATTGAAATAATTAATCTTCATAAACAAAAGATATAAATGACCAACTGCATATGCTAGACACTTTTTTAAGTAAAATATTTAATACAGATAATGATTACAAATTATTGTATCCAGATAATAAAGTTATAAAATTTAACTAGTTAAACTTTTAAGTATACAATCTGAATAAAAAACTTAGAATTAAAATTAAATGCAAACTGGTATTAAATGAAATATTTATTTTTAACACTGACACAGAAATTACATTTTCAGAAAAATAGAAAATGCAAATAAAATAGATAAAAAATAATTACACACTCAGTACCTTACTGTTTGATAACAGAAAGTTAAATAGAAGTAAAAAATTACAGCTTTTAGTTAATCAGTAGAATAAGGCATTGAAATATCTTTAAAAAGACAGCTCAAGTTAATCGTGAATGCAAATTACATACTCATGATTTGCACAAATAGAATTTAGGTAAAATAAAACATAAAAACACATAGCAATATTTTTATATGAAATGCATGATATAGTAAGCTTTATATACTATACAGAAATTCTACATGATCACAAATAATTAAATAACAAATAATTAAATAAATCGTACAAAGCAGTCACTTACTGTACCTTCAGTTCCCAACAAAATATTATTAGGTTGGAAATCCCTAAAAAAAAAAAAAAATAAATAAATAAATAAAAATAAAATAAAATGCTGCTAAACAATCTACATTTGGAATTTGATTTAAGATGGAAAAGCTAAAACTAAAATACACTAAAAGTTTTATTTATACTAATTCTTAACGTTATAAATTAACATAACATAAATCAATTTCCTGAAACCGAGCCAATTAAAAATATATTTCTGGCTAATAAAATTGCTACACCATAATTGTGGCATGCAACAATTGTTAAATTTGCATGAAAGGTACCACATGCTGCAATAAGCAAATAATCAGCATTCCAAATGCCTACAAAGTAGGCATGAATAATGCTATCTACAATGTGTATAAATGGGAAGATCACAGTGAGTTTTTCATCTGGAAATCACATTTGACCATTAATTGTTTATGCAAAGGTTATGCTATGCCTCATGTAAGAAGGAGAAACTCCTACTAGTATGCATTGGAATTTGACCATGGCAGGACTGTAGCCCATCAGGATTGCAGTTTATCAATCTATGATATTGCTGCTTGTGCTGGTTATGATCTCATAGTTGTCAGGCAAATGTGGAATTGATGGGCCATACCAAATGCCATGCAGGATCTCAGAAGCTCTGGGCCACTAATGTATGAGAGAATAGACATGTTGTCTACTTTGCCTTGCAGGATTGTACAACTATGCCATATACCTTGAGTCAGGAACTTGGCTGATGTGTAGGATGACAATCTGCCACATGAACAGTGCTATGATGTCTGTAGCAGCATGGAACTTTCAGCACATCAACCATTGTTGCGCCTTCTCTTGAAGCTGCAGCAGAAACAGGCACACCTACAATAGTGCAACGAACTATGTTACAGGACATATGACACCACACCATGTTTTTAAACAAATCATGGTTCTACATCATTATGATGGACATATTCATCAGTAAAGGAAATGAGGAGAATGAATGTTCCCAGCTTGCATTCGTCATTGCTATATGACCCAGCATCTGGTACCTTGTATAGGGTGGTATTGCATCGACCTGCTGATCACCTCTTGCTTGCACAGCCAGTAATATGGACAGCTGCCATTACATTTCTGATGTGTTATGGCCCAACACATGTATAAGTGTGGGGAGTACGATCTGCAGCACTACACTTTTTATTGCTCAACAGCAGAAGATCTACACATTGAAAAACCAGATCAAAATCTATATGTATTTTTAAGATATGAAATAACAAATAAACACCTTCGAAGGAAAATTTAAGAAATAATCATGAACCTAACAGTGAAAGGACAAGAACTACATATTCCCATGTAACTTAAATCCCCCACGCTCACCCCCAGCTGACCATACTAAAACTAGCAAAGAGTATGAGTGTGTCCACAGAAATTTACTCGTTACAATTACCAATTGTAAATACTTATACAATTGCCAAATACATTAAATTTCAAATCAATTTATAATCACTACTGCATGTATAGTTATCACAATGGTATGTAAAATTGAATTAATCCAAGTACGATTGTAATAATATGAACCTTAGCACATATTTTTATATTTGTTAAGTAAATTAAAACAAAAAGTATGTGAAAACAAATTGCTTAAATAAACTGTATGTAAAAATATGCTGCATATAATAACAACTACTGACATGAACTGTATGTAAAACAGAACTGATTGAAAAAACTGTAGAACTTCAGTTCACAAAATATTGTATTAAACAAAAATGTGGAAACAATCATAGTTCAAGTGACATAATAATATGTAACAACTGCTGTACCAATTTGTAATATTTAACTACCACCATGCACATGGAATAATGTAATTACTTACAGCTATAAACAAAGTATCCCAGACATGCTATGACAGTGATAGTGCCTACAATGGAATGTGAGCCAGGCATGTTCTAGCACCTGAAGGTTCTTCAGGGCCCTTCAGGGTGTGGGTTGTTTGGGATAGTTTGGAAAGGGAATCATGTCTTCTTCCTATCATATTGTATATGTTCAATAAATAAGATTCTGCTATTTGCTTTCCTTCCTGGTGTAGCAATTTTAATGGCAGTGTATTACTACTTAAAAATGTAACCTATACATTTTATGCAAAATGCAGGTATCGTTTCCTTACAATATTATATAATATCTGTTCATAATTTTTCATGCTGTTAAATGCATAAAATATACAATGGTAGCTGGTATAGTGAATAAATATGAAATTTCAGTATGTTATATATCCATCACATCTTTAAGATCCCTCTCATTTAATAGTATGCATTTTAACAGACTCTTTGTCACTAACTTGCATGGCAAAATACAACAGCTGGCAAAATTTTTATATTTTTCATAATGAAATTAAATAACAAATAAATTTTAGCTTGAAAATCATTCGAGACCCTATTTATCACTGTCTAAAAGTTTCTAAAATTGATTAATGGCAAAAATAAACGTTTTTCATTACCAATTATGTTTTTTCATATTCAGATTTTCATAACGTTTGAATATTTAAATATACCAAAGCTCACATTTAAAGTTTATATATGATAAAACAGTAACAGAACAATTTTTTTTAATCCTACAGAACTGGCAAGATATAGAATAAATGGAACATCTTGTTTACGATCTGATAATAGCAAAAAACATCAGTTTTAAATATCAGTATTTCTTGATTCTTAAAATAAACTCAGTCCCAAGTTTTAATGGCTATTATCTGCATAAGTTTTTAGGCATGTTTTTATCCTCAATTACGCTTAAAGAAGAAAATTAAATAGATACGTTAGGATATTTGTTAAAGAAGCCACAACTTTAGAGACAGATATTAATAGGTTATAAGTTAAGTCACATAACACACAGTACCAAACATTGAGAATTTTAGGCTGCTGTAAGGAATTCATTTAATATACATATACACTGAAAATCGAAAACATTATGACCACCTACTCAATAATAGATTGCACTGCCTTTGTCCTGTAAAACAGCTGCAACTCGCCTCGGCATGGATGCCACAAGTTCTTGGTAGTTGACAGGTTGTACCAAATGTCTAAGCAGCGGTCACGTTAAGTTGAGATATTTCAACATAGTGATGTTTGAGCTCTGATCTGACACTCTATGACATCCCAAAATGTGCTCAATGTGGTTAAGATTTGGTGAGTTAGGTAGCCAGGACATTAACTGAAATTCATCCTTATGCTCCTTAAACTACTCCAACACAATTCGAGCCTTGTAACATGTCGTGTTGTCCTGCTAGAAGATTCCGTTTTCAGTTAGGAAGACAGACACCATGTAAAGGCGCAACTGATTCACAATTATGCTCAGATAATCCGCAGCTTTCATGGTCTGTTCTACCACAATTAAGGGTCACAGAGCTCCCCATGAGAATGTCTCCCAAAGCATAATACTGCCACTGCCAGCCCGCATATGATCTGATCTAGAGGGGGGCGAGCAACTGTTTGCCTGAAAGATGGTGTATCCTGACATGACCATCGATATGATGAATGAGAAGTCATGGTTCTTCTAACCACGCAACTATCTTCCACTTATCCATGGTCGAGTCTTAATGTTCCCAGTACCACTGTAGGCATAGCTGACTATGATGCTCGGTCAACAGAGGCACATAAGTGGGATGTCTGCTGCACAGTCTAATATACAATAGTGTCCACTGAAATGTGTATTCCAAAACACTTGCACTTGGATTTGCATTCTATTGGACTACCAGCCGAGCCATTATCTGGCACTGATTTTGCTGTACCAAGCAGACATGATGACGCATGAACATTCAACACCTTGGTGTCTACTGCTGGTTTCCCCATCATTTATCCAATTTGCATAAATATTAACAATGGCAGATCGTGAAAAACCTACCAGTCGTGCAGTTTTGGAGATTGTTTCGGAGTCTTTACACCATTATAATCTGACCTCTATCAAATTTGCTTAGATCAGCAGCCTTTCCCATCACTCACAAAAGCAAGTGCAAGAATGATTCCTTACCTTCTCTAACAGCAGTTAAATACCATTCCACTTAATCATATGCCCTCCACACCATCTAGATGAATTCATTGAAAAAATGTGGGGGTGGTCATAAAGTTTTGGCTCTTCTGTGCATATGCTATATATGGCTCTAAATTACATAAGCTGATAGTGAAACTAGATTATACCCAAAAATTTGATCTTATCAAAACAATTTTCATATAGAACCTCATTTCAACAATGTAACAATCACCTTTGTTGTTTACTATGATTCAGTACCTAAGGTCTTAAAATTGATGTGTATAATAGTTCTTAAAAATTTATAGTATATAATTAATTTAAATAAACTATACTAATTCTAACATCATAATATAAAAAGATAAATACATTTAAATCTATTTTAAAATATAGATAGTTTTTTAATAATTGATTTTTAAAAATTAAAGATTTTTTATCCTTAAAAGTAAAAGAAATTTTACTTCTATTCTATTCTATACTTAATTCTATTTACTTTATTGATTTACATAAACATTTAGTTTTTAACACAGATATTTGGGATTGAATTTATTAAATCAAAATTAAATAGCAGTAAGCAAAACAGAAAGTGAAGCGTTACTCAGTAATTTACTCATAGGGTCATATCACTGATTACTTAATTTGAAACTGATAAAAACATTTATTTAATGCTATTTGGTGTCACTTGTAATATGGCAGCAATAAACTTGATACCCTAATGACTGATCAGTCAATAGCGCTTGAAAATATAAAATAAGTAAGAGTAAAATAAATGTTTCTTACATCCATATTATTCCCAATTTGTGCAACGAATCCAAAGCTACTACTATTTCTGCAGCCCACAGATAAATGCATGATTCAGGTAAATGGATAGGTTTAGATGATGCCTTGAATACAGCTTCATCCATAGCATCAAATGCTTCAAGATGACATGTTTTTTGAGATAGTGCAATTTCTAAACTACCTGTAGATGATGACAAACGGTTACGAGAATTTCTCTGTTGCTGATGATTCTTTTTATTTTGAACATCTGTCTCCTAGTTAGAACATATATGAAAATGGTAAATTTTTAATACATATAATTCCAAATTCATTACATGAATATTTCATAATTTGTTAAACCATTACTTTATATTTTAATTAACTCTCTGAGTGGTCCGGGCTTTTGGATCTGTCACGAAGACTTGTATCTAAAGAGCCTTTATTAGGTAAATTTGTACATTTACCTTTTTTAGTCCCTATTTTCATAAACTTACATTCATCAAGATGGCATTTATATTATTCACAAAAGTAAGAAAGTAAAATATCTTAAATTATAAGCTAATATATACCAAGTGACAAAAAATCCCATGACTGATAAAGCCAGCCATGGTGCTCAGACGGTTAAATAACATTAATGACATGTACACTTTTGACAGTAATAAAAAAAAGGAAAAACATTTGGAAGGAATAGTCTTAGCATGGTGAATATTAGTAACTGCAAGATACACAAATAGGGGAAGCAATCTTTATGATCTCAGAGAAATTAGGATATTTAATTGGATAAAGGTACTATAAAAGTGGAAGAAATTGGTATGTTATAGTGCCACCTGTGGCTTAAACAGTTTGAACTAATGGGCTTCAAGTTACTCTCCATGGATTGATCGACAAATTGACTATTCAGATTAACAGACTAGCCAATTTTTTGCCAAACATAGAGGTACAGTAGACACAAAATGCACAAAACCTATCTGATTGAAGAAAAATGGAGTCACTGAGCAGCCATGAGAGAACATAAACACTACAGAGGCAAATTTGAAAGAATTTTTGAAAGAATCAAAGTACATTCCCAGTCTGTCACTTCTAGTGCAGAAAGTTTATGGCTTCCCACAATAAAGACACATTTCATGTTATCTACAGACATACAAGCAAGGACCACTGATTTCAAGTGAGAAATGTAACACATTGTTGTAGATTGCTATTAGCTAAACTCATGTTATTCAGAACAGACAACACTACAAATAGTGTCAACTACACTTATTAATTATTGGTAAGTGATAAAATGGCCTTCAGAAATACAAACATGTTCCACAAGTTATCTCATTACTAGTCTATCATAATGTCCCATTCTATCTCCACATCATTCAGAAGGCACATCACCAAAGGCTTCAGCATAGTCAGATTATCCTCTGCCCCTAAAAAAAGGGCAAAAAGTACAAATAAACAATCTAGCGTGAACAATTTTTATACTTTGACAGAAGAACCACTCTGACAAATATGTTTTCTCATTTTCTTATTCTCCTATTAAAATATCTATGATTAATGATCATTGGTAAATAGAACCAAATAAATCCTACACCTAAATTTTTATATACCATAAAAAATATTTCTGCCTAAAATTATAATATTCCATAACTTATATATATATCGATTTTAGTTTATAAGTTGGAATAGAATGAAACAGAGATGGATTTTTAGAAATTCAGTTTGACAAAAACACAAAAATTTTGAATTTTTAATGAATAATGCTGAACTAAAATTTCCAAATTATAAAAGAAAAACTGTAATATAAGAATTTTAATAATTTTTTTCTCTCAAAAACATTGATGGCAGTCAATATACATTCCAATGGCATATTGTTAAGATTTTCAAATTTTCTTCGAAATTTTACAAGCATACAACTTTTTAACTATGATACTTTCTGCATTTGTATATTTTATTTATATTCTTTCACAGAATTCAATTTTAAATAATTCAAACTGATTTTAAATATTATAGTAGCATCTGAAAATTTATGATAAATTTCTAGTCGCTTTGAATTTTAAATGAATTATCTCCCTCTTAATCTGAGGACTTCACTTGAAATTAAAATTAAGATTTCATTCTATTTATTTTATCATGGAATCCAATAGCAAATTTGAGTAAACAGAGTATTTGTCTTCATGTGTAACATAGATATTAAGCAGTTTCCCTAAGAAAACCCCTCCCTGAAAGCACCACTTTTAATGTGGATATTTCTGAAGTGTTTTAAAATATTAAGCTACCTAACACAGGTTAAACAGTTCAAAAGGGGGGGGGACTAAAAAAATCATAATAAAATGCAAGGTGAACTCCTTGAAAAACATTACTATGAAAACTACTTTTTATAAAGTTTGTATGCAGTTTCACTTACATTTGTATCACTATTATCAGCATCACTGGATACACAAAGGGTTCTAGAATCACGGAAAGTCTTTTCGTTATCCAAGTACTTTTTTAAGTGGCTTTTTTCATTACAAGGTATAGATGGATATCTTCGATATTTTGCAAGAGCAACTTTCTGTTCTTTGTCAGATGTAACAGCATACTTTTTGAACAAAGCAACATAACTTGATGGGCTTGTTTTTGAAGCTACAAGATCAGAATCAACAGATTTAACGATATCAGCATTTTCAGCAGAACTTCCATCTGTTACTTTTTTCCCAGAATACACATTACAAAGCTCAGTTCTGTTTCTAGGTTCCATATATAAATATGCATCTTCATTGTATGGTGATAAAGGGCTTCGTTGTAAATATGAGCTGACATAATCCCATAAACGACCACCTGTAGCATGCTCCAACACAAGAAATAATGCATAATTAGTCTCGTAAATCTGAAATATTTTCACCATAAAGGGCACGTTTTGAGGAATTATGTGAGAATTATTCACATTTCTTGGGTTAGAACTTTTATACAATGTCTGCAAAGAGAACAATGTCCATAAATATAGATAGTTAAACCACTTGTTACAGGAAAAATATTTAATAATGCATTAAAGTGAACAAAGTAAAAAATAAAATTAAAATTTTTGCTCTTAAAATTTTACCTACAAAATAAACATTTAAACAACTAAGGAATAAAATATCTGACTTGCAGCTATTTGTTGACAGGCAAAAATACACTCTTTAACAAAAAAAAAAAAAAAAAAAAAAAATAAGACACAAATTTCATATGCATAAATGTTTAGACCAAATATGCAAATGATTAAAATTTAGTGTCCAATGAATGAATAGTGCGATCTCCAGCGCATCGGAACTGTGCATCCAGCAGATGTATATAAGGAGCTGTTCTTCAATTGTTGCAAAAAAATTTTGTTGCATTGTGATTTAGGATACCTTTCAACCACTGAAAAAATGGCACGGTACAACATTCAAGCTCATTGTGAACAACTGTCAGAGTTTGAAAGAGGTCGTATCATTGGATTGAAAGAGGCAGGTTGGGCAAATTGGATAACTGCTCATCATATGAGTCAAAACAAAGTGGCGATTAGAAGGTGCTGGCAAGAATGGGTGGACAATGGCAGACTTCAGTGTCATGATAGTAGCGGTCGACTTAGGGCCACAACAGATCGGGAGGACAGAGTGATTGTCAGATCAGCTGTCACAGCACCTGATTCATCACTATCAACAATCAGACATGCAACCCGCACAGGAGTGTCTACCACGACCATTCACAGATGGCTGATAGAGCAAAATCTACACTCTTACTGACAGTTACGGCACCTGCCACTCCTATCTGCACACTGTCAAGTCATTACAGTGGTACTTTGGCTCGATCAGGTTGGAATGATGCTGACTAGGGATGTATAGTCTTTAGCAATGAATCCCACTTCCAAATGTGTCATGACGCTCATGAAGACGTGTCTGGAGAAGCCCAGAACAGTGTGCCGATCCTGCTTTCAATACTGCACATCCTACAGGCCCTCAACCAGGAGTTATGATCTGAGGTGCCATTTCCCTTGATAGGTGGACCCCTTTGGTCATCATTAGAGGCACATTTACAACACAGCGGTACGTTGACAACATTCTGAGACCTATTTTGCTACCATTCCTTTTGCAGTACCCTGGCCTTATTTTTCAGAAAGATAATGCAAGACCACATATGGCACATGTTGCTATGAACTGCCTTACAGCTTGTCAAATACTTCCTTGGCCAGCCTGATCACCAGATCTCTCATTCATTGAGCATGTCTGGGTTATGATAAGATGATAAGAAGGCAACCGCATCTACCAGGGAATGTTGATGACCTAGCCTGACAATTGGAGCAAATTTGGCAAGAAATACTGCAGGAGACCATTAGGGAGCTTTATCAGTCTATACCACACCGTGTGGCAGCTTGCATCCAGGCTACAGGTGGGTCAACACCTTATTGAGCTTGTTACTTTGTAACTAAGTAACTCTGAAATAAATCATTCAATTGCTCTGAAATTTTAATTACTTTCTATTCTGTACATAATCTTCCTATCCACCAATTTTTATCTCCATCAGACAACTCCTTCTTGGTGAGTCAATTTTTTTTGTTATAGAGTGTATTTTATTTTTGTATTCCTGACCTAATTTTAAAGTTTATTTAAGATTCCAAATTAATATTGCTATGCTATTAAATACCTGTTTAGATAAATTAATGCAAAAATTTGTATGGAAATATAAGCAAATTTACTTTTAGTTATTTCATTTTCAAAATGATCAAGATTTTCATATTCAAAACAAACTAACAGTATGAATAAGCATTTCAAACCTAAGATTTTAATAAATAAATTTTATAACAAAGTTAATAATACAAACAGAAATTCAGCAATAATAATGTGAGTCAGTAATTTCCCACATATACATATGTATTTAGGCATAAACATACTGTTAAAAATTTTTCTTTAAACTAAAGTTACATATATTCACAAATACAAGTACTGTGCATAATTATACTTAGAGTATAAAAATATTCCAACCATGATGAATATTTTGAAATTACAGTTTAGTTCCTCATTTTTAATGGAACATATCAAGTAATTTGTTATTTGGATCATTATTACATTTATCTGGATCTCTCTTACTGGCACAATTTTTAATCAATTGTAGAAACTTTTTTCTTCCCTATCTAAATCAGTGTGCCCACCGGTTTTCCCTCAAGGGCTACTTTTAAATTTCTATTGTCCCTCGTCAGCACCTCGATTTTATGTTTGGAAAATACTAGTTTTACGAAAATATGATTTTGCTGGATGATTTTATGCTTCCAATGACAAAAAACAGAAAACTAATACATACGGAAAACTAATATGAACTTATAAAAAACTGAAGAAAATCCACTAATAAAATCCATATGCAGTTTAAGTTCAAACTAATTTTATTTCAAATTAGAAAAAAAAAATGCATACTAATAAACTAACTATTAATACAAGAAAATGTAATGGTTAAATTGTCAAATATCTCATTAAGTCAGCACTGCATTTATAAGGTATTTCTCCCGCTTTCTTCGCATGCCTTCGTGGTGTAATGGTCAGCACACTGAGCCGGTATTTCAGAGGTCCGCGGTTCGATCCCTAGCGAAGGCAGTGCATATTTTTCATGGTTCCTGCTTCCAAAAATGCCTAATGTCTCTACAACTGGACAACGCTGACCGCGAAAGTAGATTATAATACGTAACTTTAGAGTACTACAGTATCTATCTCATAAAAAGTGCTGATTATGAGAGGAATAAATAGGAGACGTGTGTTCAGAATTTCTTTATTTTCGATGTACACTGGTCTGTTTCATGTCATAAGGAATATCCAACATTTACACTGAGCCGGTATTTCAGAGGTCCGCGGTTCGATCCCTGGCGAAGGCAGTGCATATTTTTCATGGTTCCTGCTTCAAAAAATGCCTAATGTCTCTACACATTATGTCATTAACTTGCTATAATTGAGATATTTGATTATTAATATACTGTGAAAACTTATTAAAAATTTAACCCATATTCTGGTACACAGCATGGCTGTACCCTGTTATTTTTCACATGCTCTGGAGTTAACATACTTCTGTATTTGCTTCTTATTATTATAAGTTGTGAAGAAATCACAGAGGTATGTTGATCCATAAATGCTTTTACTGTTAGAGAAAAAAACTAAGTATGCTTTCATATTTAATAGGGTCTATTAGTTTAAAAGTCACTTTTACTTTCTCTGTTTCTGAGTGTCTTACCAGGATGAAGAGTAAAAATCTCTAATACAGCTTGCAATTCGTTAATAAAACAAAAATTTTCCATTGATGAATTTTATTTCCATTATTTCTAATCACAAGAAAGGATTTATATTCTAAGAAGGTTTTCAGGATGTTTAGAGGCATCATATTTCAGAATAAATTCCTGACCTAATGAGAGCCTATGATGGAAAATGTTGACAATCTTTCTCCAATAAGTTGTTCTCCCACAAATTGATTTTAGTCAGAAAAGCAGATATTGAGCTTCTCATTTCTGATATGTGTTTTACCTTTCCTTGCAATGATATGTGTAACCCTGTTCCTCTGATATGTGTAAACTTTACCTGTGGTATTTGCATCTTGGAGTTTTGCAGTGATGTCAGTTAAAAATTTTTTGT
Organism: Stegodyphus mimosarum; assembly: GCA_000611955.2. Lineage (NCBI taxonomy): Eukaryota > Metazoa > Arthropoda > Arachnida > Araneae > Eresidae > Stegodyphus > Stegodyphus mimosarum. The sequence goes on along the minus strand of KK112295.1, from coordinate 137,536 downwards.
AGTGATATCAGTTAAAAATGCTAAGTTAGGAAGCTACACCATGTCATTCAATTTTTGAACAAAAATGGTCTTTGGATATGAGAAAAGAAAAGTTTTAATCTCTGACGACATTCCAATGAATCTTGTTAAAAGCCACACAGCCACCTTACTTCTGCACGATAAATTATATCACGACACTCAATATTTAGCTCATCAAGCAAACTTTGAAAAAATGTCGATGATTCAAAGGCTGCCCTCGGATAAAATTTGCAGTGCATATAATAACAGTCATTATGTGATTGAGGTTGAACTTTTTATGGCCAGATTTTTTTGATGAAAAATGCAGTGGTATGAATTAAATTTGGAAAATGTGTCATACTTACAAAACACAATAAACTCAGTCTTATTCGTGATCACAGCTGGTGCATCTTTGGTTGTCATTGCAATGAGTTGTTTTATTGGCATATTTTCTTCAATAATAGTTTTTAATTGCGTCATATATGTTTTGCCAAATGTGATCAATAATGCTTCTTTCATAAAGAAGCCAGGAAACACTATTCTCATGAATATTAGAAGTTGTCAGTGAGTCAGTAATATCAGTAAATTCAAACTGCAGAGAAAAATATGCATATTTTTCCATATTAGTTCTTATTTGTATGGAAATGTTCACCATATCGTCCATTATGTTTTGTGATAAAGACACATATTATTTCATTTTTGCCTTCAAATTAATGAAATGAAGACTCTGACATTGCCAGCAAAGCTATGCTGGCTGTACTCAGCAAAACAAATAGCTTTGTCTAAATGTGTCTTTGCGAGGATGTTAACTTTGCGGAACGCTCCTGTGTGATTCTCTGCTTCATTTTTTATGGTAAAAGATTGTTTTGCTCAGCTTTTAGGGAAGATTTCAATGCTTGAATTTTATGTTTATGTAAGCAGATTTGAGTGTGGCATTTTCAATGGTGTGGAAAAGGCTTTTGACATAGTTTGGCACTATGGCCTCCTTATTGCAAATTTATTTATATGATGACATTCAACATTCAGTCATTTAAGTACCATTACTGAAGTACATCATAGTAAACAAACTGCTTTTTCACCAACATTTGTAAACAACAGCTCTTCCTACCATTCGTTGTTGAAGTGGTAAATTTCCTTTTTCTTCGAAATAATTAATATAATTAAAAAAAGTTTTAAATGTTAAATATATATTTTAATTCTTTGGAGTTTCATTAATGCAAAGTATAAATATTTCTTCATTCCCACACCTAAAGCTCAAATGTAGAAGAAAAAAAAAATTAATATTTTTGTGAGCTACAGGTTCACGCATATCTTTTTAAATAATAATTCTAGATTAACAAGAAAGAATTATCAATTTATTATAATTAATACCTGTACTCAGCAAAACAAACAGCTGTAAATAACTTAATATGTATGTTAGGCAAATCCTACTTAGCACACAAGAAATATAAATTATACATAAAGTAAATTCTGAAAACTGACTTGAATATCTCAGCAAATTCTGAACAGAAAAGTATAGAACTTTCCATACTTCAAGCATAACTAATCATTTATTAACTAAAGTTTTACTTATGCAAAGGCCACACAAAAAGAAAGACTTCATAAAATCCACTTAAATACACAAGAGAAAAATCTTATCATGAAATTTTTTAACCCTATTTGAGAAATCCTAACCAGAAATATAAGAACTAAAATCAACATTTAACAAAATTAGTATATTTATTATAAAATAGAAATAATAAATAATGATTTTAATGAGTCCAGCTAGTATATTTTCACTAACAGATCAGAAAAACTACATTTGCTGCTTTTAAATTGCTTAGTTTGTTAATCAATAATAGACAGATTTAATTTGAAACAAAAATTAAAATGTCATTGCCAAATGGCAACACACTGGGTGTAGAAGACGAACCATTTCTTTTAAATTGTTCAGTTTTTTAATTAAATTTAAAACATATTATTTTATACTTTGCCAAGAGGGAACATATTGTTTTCAAACTGCTGAGTTTGTTAATGAAAATTTCACACACAAGCATAAAATAAATTTAAAAAATTCAAAATTCAGCCTTTGGGATGCATACATTTCAGTGGAGAACTATGTGTATTCAAAATTTAGTGACTACTGTTGCTTTACAGTGTGAGAGGCATACATACACTGGTGTGCAAAACTTAAGCAACAGTTCTTTTGCAAATTTTTGTTCTTTTTGCAATAACTTGAAATCATCTGAGAGACATGAAATTCAGAAATGAGAGATAGCATTTTGTATTTAAACGATGATGAAAGCATAGTTGTGCAAAAATGAATACAATGCATACAGTATGGAATCAAACAAAAAAAAGGCTTTATTGAACTCATAGTATCATTACACATGATTCTCTGTACAAGAGAAAGAACAACAAGCAGGTGTTCCTTAGTATGAGATATGCCCTCCCCTTACTGCAACGATTGCTTCTCACTGTCCCTCCATACTCAGCACCAGATTGTCCAACAGATCTTGAGGTAAGATTGCCCATTCCTCTATCAGCATCTGTTTCAGATGTTGGATGTTCCACAGAGGACGTAATCATGTCACAGGACGTCTCCTCAAAGCATCCCACACTTGTTCTATGGGATTTAAATCAGGGGAATATACTAGTCAATCCATTCGAGTGATATCTTCACTTTCCAGTAGCTTCTGAACAGCAGCAGTCTTTTGTGGCCGTGCATTGTCATCCATAAAAACAAAGCCTGTTCCAGTGGCACCTCGGAACAGACACACATGGGGAAAGATCACCTAATGACAAACCTCTGTCAAATACGTGGAGCTCTGTCTGCCTGTTCAGCATAATGCCTCCCCGACGAGAACTCCAGGACCACCGTAACGGTATCTTTCCGTGACGTTACTGGGATGAAACCGTGTCCCGACCTCTCTCCAAATCAACTGGCATTGAGAATCGCTTGTGGCACTAAAATGACTCCTATCCGTAAAGAGAACATGACTCCATTGATGAGATGTCTAATTTTTGTGCTCTTTGCACCACTCTAAATGATGGTCAGCTTCCAAAGGGATGCAGGTTAAAGATTGCAGGCGAATAGGCCACCTTTGTGAAGGTGTCGGGGCACAGTAAACCGTGACACTTGTCGCCCCATTTCTGCACACAGTTGCTGAGATATGGCACTTGCTGATGGTTTCAGGCTCTTTTTGCCTGCAGGACGATATATCGTTCATCCACTGCAGTTGTTTTCCTGGAGCAGCCACCACCAACCTTTCTAACAGCTGTACCTATGGTTTGGAAGCTTTTCAAGTGCACAAAATGACACTTCTGTTGATTCCGAATTCTTCAGCTACACTGGTCACACTATGCACCTCCTCCAGCTTTTTGATTTTTCATCCATGAGTGACGTCATTCAGGTTATTTCTTCTAGCTGTATTTCACGAAAGAACTCACTTGCAATGAATGTCTTTAATTGCGTCTCTGTCCTTCCTTTTATCGTAGTCTTGAGTTGAGCGTGCTGACCATACGTGTTTTCCTTATGCTCACGTCGCCTGTGATGTTTTGTTCCTGACATTTGCATACACATGATTTTTCTGCTGAATTGCGTGTTCATTGTACTGATCAAAAGAACCTCTTTTCTGCAATTTCATGGCTATCTGATTGAAATTTACATTGTTGCTTAAGTTTTGTACACCAGTATATATACACATGTAGAAATTCTTGATTTTTATTATTTAATAACAGATATAAAGCTCCTAACAAGCTTTTTAACAGCCTGATTATAAACAATTTAAGCTAATTCCCCCCTTTCACTTATTTCCTTTTAAAATATATGCATACATTTTCAACAACTGTTTTATTCATAACAAAGTGGGAGGGAGAAGGAAGAATATTCTATATTTTATTTCATCAAAAATTCTAATTTATATAAATAACATTCTCTAAAATTCCTTAGCTTTCTAACATTTTAACCTAAGGAAACATATATTTCAAAATTCAGTGACTGTTCATTTTACATGTTAAAAAATATTAAATTTATCTATTAGTTTTGTTATCACACATGTTATAAACAATTTATAGCAAACACAGTGAATTAGTAGTTTGGTTACAAATGGACATGAGCAAGTCATAACAAAATGCAGGACTGGAAAACATAATGTTATATAAACTTTCAAAAATAGTTTTTAAAAATGGTGTACTTAATAAAAGATTACCTTTACAACATATGTACAATTATTGAAGATATCCAAAACCAGCAGAACCTTTCCCAAAATTCCCAGTACTTTATATTTACTCAGATCTTGCACAGAACCTTTAAGACTGGTTACTGTTAAGGTAGGAGACTCAGGCAAAGGTGAAGGTACCTAACAAGATAGAAACAAAGATGTATTACATAAATACATTGCTATCTTTGCAGATTAAGAAAAGAAAGTTAACTAATGTGAGCTACCTACATAAATAAAATGATAAAAAATAAATAAATAAAATGAGATTGATGGTTGAGTTGAAATAGAAAAATCTAATTAAACATTTATTGTAGCTAATTCTTTCATAATGGTTTCAATAAGGAACAGCAAATTTTCGTGCTTTCTATAATAAATTTATCAGAATTCGTTAAACATTCTTAAGAGGAAAAGGCTTTATATAAACAAATATCACTATCAAACTACAGCTAAAAAATGAAGATGCATATTTACAAAATACATTAATGCTATTTTATTTTAAAATTATTACAAAGAAAGCAGTACATTACTTTTTTTTTCCTTCCCCCTGTTTTTTTTTTTTTTTTTTTTTTTTGCAATTTTAGAAGCAAATTTTATTCTTTTACAGTACATAATACATAAAAGAAACAAAATTTTCTAGGCCAATTTTACACATGTTGAATTTAATACCCTGTCTGTAATTTCAGTTATATCAATAATCATTATTGCACTTGTAACTGGATTCAGGGTTAACAACTAATTTTACAAATTTTCTTTTCTGCACTATAAGTGACATGCACTGCAATCTCTTTATAATGAGAAAGCATTGAATAATGACACTTCAGTGTAAGCATTATTAAATATTTCGCAGGCTTGAAATGTTTGTTCATATTGCATGAAAGAAAAATCTATTATCTTTCAGAAAATACAAATTTTTTTAACAATCATCTTGCTGTCAAATTAAATGTACAGATCTAAATCTTAGTTAGTTATTTAGTTATTCTTGCTGAATAACTAATGATTATAGTAAGCAGATGAATACATATTTTTTTTGCCTTTTCATCTGCCACTCTTTGAAGCAAATCCAATATAGATATCTAGATTTTAATAAATTTCATTATTCTTGCTAAATAACTACTGACTAACGAAGGCAGATAAACATAAATATGTATGTGTAAAACAAAAAATATGTAAATCAAAGTTCTAACTTAAATTTGCAATAGTTACAGCTTCTTAAGTCTTTAATTTAATTTATATATTTTCCCTTTTTGTTCTGAAAAATAGTAACTGTTTATAATAAACCTCTGGACTGACAGTCTCAGATTAATCTATGTCATATGACTTTTATATAAAGGTGGTAACATTTTGTGAAAGGAAACTAAAACAGCCAATCATAATTTTGGAGTATTACTAATCAGACAATCAAATGGTATAAAAACAATTCATTTTGAACTTTGTCTCAAACACATGGCACCTGCTTCCAGCTTTTCTTGCCAATAAGGTGCTGCCTTACTGGTCTCTTCTCAATGCACAATTTCAGAAATGTAAATGCTATGCTCTAGAACATGTGCAATTAGTGTGCCAAGTTATTTGTTGCCACAACTGCCATTTAAAATAAAAATGAATATTTAAATCTGCCACATCTGAAAACCACTTGCAGTATGTGCATCATCTACCTTCAATGAGTGTAAATTATTACATATACAAACTCTGTCCAGAAAGTTCAGTGAATGTGTCTGTAGTTACACTGGATTATTGTCTTACACAAAACAGTTGTTACTGTCCTTCGAAGTAATCCCCATTGGTGGTAATTCACATTTGAGAAAGGCTGTACAATTTCTGAAACTCCTGGCATAGTTCTCTAAAGGAAGGGCCTTCAGCTGGGTCATAACATTATGCTGGATGACCAAAATGACCGAAAACCTCTGGCCCTTCAGCGCTTTAAATTTGGGGAGCAGAGTGGATGATTCAGGAACACAACTCTCCTGCTAGCCAAGAATTGCTGCACTAGAAAAATAGTGTGTGGCCGAGAATTGTGGAGCAAGATCCAGTTGCCTTCCTGATGTACTAGGAGTGTACCAGCTTGATCTGTTGCAGCAGATGTTTTGGTATTTCCATGTACGCAGCGGCATTTAACATGGTGCCCACAGGGAGGAATTAATTGTGTATGGATGAGACTCTTCAGAGTCAAAGAATATCATAAGAATTGTCTTGACGCAGGATTCCTCATTTTGCAACTTCTTGCTTTTCGGTGATCCTGGACCTCGCCACTCCATACTCTGAGGTTTGGCTTCAGAGTCATGGTTTAAGTGCCAGGTCTCATGATCTGTGATGTTGGTTTTCAGAAAATTTGGGTTTCAATTTGCCATGTCGATGAGGTCTCCACAGCCATCAAGCTGAAGCTGTATTTGTTCTGCCATGAATATGCAGGGGACAAGTCGGGAGCAAAACTTGCATTTGCCCAAATTCTGGGCCACTATGAGATGGGCTGTCTCATGACCAAGTCCCACTTTTCCCACTATCATTCATACTGTCACATGACGATTCTGGGCAATAATTCTGTCACTTTCTGTACGTTTTCCAGGTACGTGCAGTAACAGGTTGACCACTTTGGAGAGAGGGGTGTCTTCAATAGTGCCCTACTTCTCTGAAGAGTTTAACCCTTTGATATGCCCATTGAAAGTTTTTCATCATTTAATGAAATTAATTGCTAACTATTAGCTTTGATCTTCATGAATGTGAAATATATTGAAAAAAATGTTGCACACCACGGATGGGAGGTAGGTTGTGGTTTAGAAGTGAAACCACTACCCACATAGAGCCTGAAATCAGCAAATTTTTAGACACAGATTTTTACAGCAAAATAATGCATATAATTAGTCATAGTTTTGTTGTCAAATATTAATAAAAATATAATTTATGAAAATTAACTCAATAATTTAAAAATATAATACAAATAAGGCTATTTATTCTGATGTTATTTCAGGAAGAAATTTCATATGACGTTATTCTAAATGCATAAATATACTAAGTAAATGCTAAAAATGTAAAATTTATAACATTCTATTTTCGCATTTTCAACCAAAATATCATGTAGAAATTATCTAAAATCTATGTTATTACTTACATAATCACACAGCTTTACAAATTATGAAACTTTGAAAGCATGTGATGCCGTTCTGATAATTACATAGTGGTACTTTACAAACACTACATATAGTTTTTGTTCTGTGTGGCTCCCCTCTTATGCTGCAGAAGACAGATATTCAAGATGGGCTCTTTACTGGTATGTGAAGCAATTTTGCATGTGTAAATCTTTAGGCACATGGGGCTTTGTCCCTTTTCCTGCAATTGGACTACTGGATGGTTTTTTGGGGGAGGGGGGAAAGAAGGGGCACATTCTTTCACGATTATAATTAGATTTCTTATGATTGACAGTCTGAAGTCTTTTATTGCATCCTAGCAATCAGAAAATACATTGGAACGTTTTAGCTCTAAGAGGGCGGTCGTTTCAGTAGAAAACCACATGTGGAATTATTTAAAAAATGCAAAATTTATTACTGATTTCTCTCGATATTAGTGTTTTTGCAAATAAAAAATTCATAAATTAAACCTGGGTAAACTACATGCACTTTTTATGGAGTTAGTGAGGAGTTAATTTAAATTTTTTATTTTTGTTTGTTCTATGTTTGTCTATGTATAAACCAATGCAGAGAAAAAGCTCTGTTTTTTGCTGCTATCTGTTGGTTCTTTTGGGTGTTAAAAGCATGTTACCACAGTAAAATCATGAAAAAAACCACTGTGCAACCAAGGAAAAATTTTCTTGACATGTGTTTTCAAAGGTTGACTGTGCTCCGCAAAGGGTTTAACTATTCACACACACACATTTCAATGTGACTTCAATGACACTTCACTCACAAATCCCACTTCTGACACCAGTTGTGTTTCTACGGTTTCGTGGATTTGGAATGAATGATGACAACACACTTGATGAATAATCAAAACACAATTTATTTAGCCAGTATTTCTCAGTACAGTTCCAAAATCAAGTTTACAGTTGTAGAAAAACTACAACAAATGCGTCGAAACAATCAGTAACACAGCCTTCAGGCTGTAATGGTGAAGACAGCTTCATGGCAAAATGAAGTACAACTCCAGACTCTGTTGAAAACTCTCGAAGCTCAAAACACCAGAGATAAAACTTGACGATATACTCATGATACACTGCTACTTCACATACAGGCAGGGTTTATATAGCTTTTGGCTGTCTTCAACAACATTCTGGGCCAAACCAGTAAGAATTTATTCTAGAATGTTCTCTATCCGTCTAATGCCAATTTGCCATAATGCCAATTTTGTCGCTAAATACGAGATTTCGTGCCAAATATGGCAACCCTAGCTATCTTACTGCAGCTGGACATTTTGTAACAATATCATCAAAAAAGCCATGGACAAACGTGATCACATTAAGCGGTGCCTACTGTATATATAAGACAAAAAAATGTAAACAGATTTTTAGAAAGCTATTCATTAGAGAATCAAAATAAAAGTGTAACCCAAATTAATTCATTTTGAATCAAGATTTCTTCTTGAACATGTTGCAGTCCCTTTCTGCTTAGCTACATTACAGTCTGCTGCTTCTCTTTGTACTGCAGTATCTTGAAAAATGCAAAAAGTTCTTCAGGCTTTATGCATCTACATGCTACCAATACCCAAAATCCAAATCTTATATACACACACATTTGCCTTCTCTTAAGAAAGAAATATTACATCTGCTCTAAAGTTTCTCAACCAAAGAGTCATTTTAAGATCTAAAAGCAATTATAGAAAAATGCTTTAGGAAGAGGGAAAAAAATTCATTTTTGTATTGCACAAAGATAAAATTTAAAAAATAATCTTCCTACAGCACTCTACTTTTTTAAAACAGCATAGACTACAATAACAGAAAATATCCTTTAACGCTGCTTCCATTCATGCTATTTTTAGAATGAAATAAAACCCATAAAATGTACTGATGAAATATATGATATTTAGCAAACTGATGATGACAATTTTGAAGATGAAATGAGCTACATGAAATTTCAGAGAATATATATATAGGAATCTGATTGTTTGGTTACTATATAATGTCCGATCATGACCTTTGATAAGTAGAACATCTCTCTGGAAATGATGTCATATTTCACTACTACATTATTCTTATATAAAGAGGATATTCAGTTAGCTATTATGTCTAATTAAAAAAACGTTGTATATGTTACTGACACTAGAAAATATTTTTTTTTTTTTTTTAGAGATAAGAAAATTTACTTAATCTTTAATTGAGATGAAAACTCTTGTTTTAAAGAAATCTAGATAGCATGATAAAAAATAAAGATTTTGGATTACTTTTGCATGAAATAAAAAAAAACTATTCTTACTCAGACATAGACTCAGTTTGGCATAATCTGAGTCATAGAAACGAAATATGGAAAAAAACTGGCATGTCATTTTAGAACAAGGTCCTATTTTGTATCAAAATACCTATGTTAGAATAATGCTATATATAAATCTAATATATATCCTAAATCCAGACATGAAAAAAGCAAGTTAAATTTTGTCAAAGGTCCCAGTCGAATGAGAGATCTAAAACTTCTCCTCTTTTTGTGCAAGGTGTAATATAATATATATACATGTGTGTGAGTAACATAAAAAATATATAAATCAAAATTGTAATTTAAACTAAAGGTAACCCATTAATACCCCTCTTTATCCTAAATATTGCATCATTTCTAGATCAATCTATCTGGTATGGCTCGCATAATGCTGAAGGCGTAGCTAATTTGGAACTTGAAATCAAAATTTTGAGAAATGAAAACTTTCCAACCTAAACCAAAAACATCTCTTGGTGCGCCCCCATATTGGATAATTGCGTACTTTTGCTTCTCTCTTTGCTTTGTTGTGCCGCTTAACTATGCCATTATCTAAAATGTGATACCCTGCATAAAATTGTGGGGTGCATATTGTGCTCATAATCATGTGTGATGAAAATTATATTTTCGATAATTTGTTCATGTCCAGCAATAAAAATTACATTCAATTCGACCATATCGGTCTATAAGTCTCTCCTTCGAGTGTCATCTTTCTAACTATGCAGTAAAGTGTCTCCAAGCTGTAATGCACAGAACCATTATCAATCCGTTGCAGCTTACTTGCCATCATATTACATATATATGTATATACAAGTATCCCTCTTATAACATAGTTTCAGTTTTACATAATAAGAAAATCACAGAAGCCCTCATACAGATGGCAACAAGGTTTCATTCTTGCACACTAATGAATACACATAAAACCTCTTGTAAGACTTTATTGTCTGTACATGTTTCAATAACATGATATTTTTAAACATTTACAAAATTAAGTTACGTACTATGCCATCATGAGTACTGTGTTTATATACACATGAAAATAAATTCTGGGATACTTGCATTCTCTTATATTGAAATTTCTTTTGAATTGAGTCATGTCCATCATTTACATAATATGTATTTTATGCTCCAAGAGTTCGGTTGATTAACTGCATAAATTACGTAATTGTGATTTTAGAGAAAACTTTAATAAAAAATTTTTTTGGTTATTTGTTAATAGATTGCTTTGTCATTTTTAGGCATAATTACTTCAAAATTATATTTCAATCCCAAATTATGTATGAAAGAAAAAAGTAAGAAAACAACTTTTAAAAGAAAACGAATTTGATTGGAGATAAAAATACAAATTTTCAATCTTTCATTAAAAGAAAAGGCATGTCTTTAAATGGTTAAAAAAGTGTTTTTAAAAAATGGAACATGCCCCTCAATTATGAATTGGTTTTTCATATAACACAAGTTTTACACAACAGGCTACTTTCTAGGAACCTATCTACCATGTTATAGGAAAGCTACTTGTATACGAAAAAATAACAAAAACGGATCTACTAATTCTTATATACTGTTGCATGTGTACAGGTTCCTAATAGATTGAATGCATGCAGCTCTGATGATAGGTTGAGAAAATTTATTTTATCAAAATTAACACTTCTGAGTTCTGGAACATTCTACAGAAATACTCACACAGGTGTTCACAGAGTATAGTCAGCAGTTACATTTAAAACTGCTAAGAACGCTAAAAACAACGCAAACAAAGTGCATCTAAAAGGTGAAGCGAACTCCGAGATATCTCAAACCCACAACAACTACTATTACGAACAGATGCTTTCTCTGGTCTTATACAGTCTCCCCCCCCCGATATATTTCTAGTACTTTTTGCTTACTTCTTGCTTTCTGTTTGAAATTACTGAGAGGAAGGCAGAGTATACTTACAGAGTATCTAAAATCAATTAGTTATTCACATGCAATACTTATTATGGTATAAATGATAAAGAGAGACATGTCAAATAAATGTGTGCATGGTGTTCAAATTTGAAATAACATTATTGGACAGATTTTTCAGGTAGACCTTATATGTATACAATAGCTTCTCAACTTTTGAAGATATCTGACCAAGTCAAAATTACTACTGGTTAATGCTGCACCATAAGTAAATAAGGACCACTCTGATTATCTGTTGAATTAGATTATGGTAGACTGATAATTGACTAATCAACTAATGACTCAAATTCTTTGAAAAGTATTTGCTTCCATTGAAAAGCATTTGCTTTGCATGTCATGTTTATATTAAAACTTCTGCAACAAGAAACATAAAATTACAACTACAGTGAAATTTTGCAGAAAATATAACACAGAATTAATACAAAAATTTCACATTCAGAACTCAAACTAAGAATAATCGACAAATGCATTCCCATAAATATATAAATTTGTATCCTATTTAGAAATACAGGGTGTTGATAATTTAACCACCAAATAACAAAATAAAATTGAAGCATAATTTTACAAAGGAACTGGAAATAATTTAAATTGATGTAATTTTAGTTCAAGGAATTTTATTTATTGTAATTTTTGGGAATGTCATCAGGGACTTGTTTGTTTACTCACAAAATGGGATCACACAGTGAAAAAGCAATGTGAGTTCTCTAGTCATGAGGAATGAAATATGTGAAACCAGTTAATAGATGATTTCGACATGAATTTAATAAACCTCCATCAACAGAACAATCAATAAAAAGATGGTTAAAACAGTTTTGGGAGACCATATGGGGAGGGGAGTTGCTATTTATCTGGCCTAATAATGAAAAAAACAAACATTTATGATCGAAATTGGTTTTATTATTTTTCAAAATATTCTCTATGAAGATCAATATACTTTTGCATACATTTGAACCAATTTTCAAAGCACTTTGAGGTAACTCCAAAACATGTGTTTTGAATGCATCAACCGCTTCTTCCGGTGTAGGACATTGCTGACCACATAATTTATTCTTGATGTGCAGGAATAAAAAAAGTCATTGGGTGCCAAATCAGGGCTGTGTTGTATGGTGGTTGACCTATCAATTTGATGTTTTGGCACGTGAAAATTTTTTGTTGAATTTGGCTTGTCTTGGAAGACCTATACAGCTGACTGCTGTTTTGTTTCAGGCTCATAAGCATAGATCTATGATTCCTCACCTGTGTAGATGTTATACACAGCCTTTGATGTGCCTTGAATGTATTTTTTCAACATTTCCTTGCACCAATCAACACAAACCTTCTTTCGAGTATTTGTCAGATTATGTGGGGTACAATGCGAACAAATCTTTCTTATGGCCAAATGTTCATGTAATATCTTATTGGTGCTTGTGATACGAATGTGCAAAGATACCTCAATCTCACAGTATGTCACCTGACAATTTTGCCTTATAAGTTCATACACAGCATTGATATTTTCTGGCACAACAACCAATTTTGGATGACCTTCATGGAATTTGTCCTGAGAAAATCGACCATGATTGAATTCATTATACCACTTTTTACAGTTCAGTAGGATGATGCGTTATCACTGTATAAAGAATTAAGGTCATCGAAGCACTTGTCTTGATAATCCATGTTGAAAGTTATGAAAAATAATTGCACAAATCAATTTCATTTTTTGCCTGAAATGAGTTTTTCAATTTACTGCAAACAACAAAATCACGCTAAAATGGCAAAATATTCTGAAAACGTTATGGTTAAAAATATGAAACTTTCAATTGGAAGTGTTTGTGGTCACCTAGAAATACTTAGTTGCCAAGGCCAGAAATATAAATAGCAAACTTCATACATGTTTTGCATAAAGGAAGTGCAGGTAGACCAAGAATTGTGATGAAAATGTTTCTGCCATTCATGATGTATTTGGCAGAATTCCCAGTAAATCTGTGCCAGCCTACAAACAGGAATTCCCAGGCCGACTGCTCATTGAATGATTGAAACTGACTTCTTATTAATTGCAGATTTATCAACAAATCAAATCCAATGGTCAAGTCATTCATAAGAAATTTCCTGTAGACATTCTTGAACATATGAATAATGATGATATGTTCAAGAATGCCTTCAAGAAAACATATTCAGTGATAAAGCACCATTTTAAGTCTCAGGAGAGGTTAATTGACTTATTTGCAAGATTCTTGAATCAGAAAACCTGCCCAGTGTTACAGAAACTGAGCAAGGGAGTCCTAAAATTAATGTGTGGCATGCACTAATTCATAACAAAGAGATCAGTCCACTCTTTTTCTCCAAGTCACCCATTGATTCGGACATTTACTTTGATATGCTGAGATTGTTTGCTGCACTGCAATTAGAAGAAATGCAACCAAAACTTTTTTCCAACAGGATGAGAACCCTATCATTGGGTTACACATGTGAACAATTTTCTTGATGAAACATTCCCAGATCTTTGGATTGGGGTACAGGTGCAGGAATTTCATAGCCACCCCATCTTCCGGATGTCACACCAGTTGACTTCTTTTACTGGAATACCTAAAGAACTGAGTTTATGCTCCAGAGTTTCACAACATCTAAGAATCACTACAGGAACAACTACTGTGATTCTGCAGATGCTTAATAATGTCAAAAGGGAAATCAAGAACAGACTTTTGATATTCTCCGAATAACTAATTGTACACAAGTTGAAGTGTATTAATATAAAAATTTCTGAAGTGCTAAGTAAAATTCAGTCAATCT
>KK112295.1:87369-123173 GCA_000611955.2 Stegodyphus mimosarum | reverse complement strand
TATTATTTAAAATATATCTTTATCCAGTGAATAAATTATAGACATCCTGTAGATAAATCAATATTCCATTTAGAAAATAAACTATTTATTATACAGACATTAAAAAAATATTTTATTATAATACATGCATGGTATAGAATACTCACTACATTAAAATTATTTTGATAAAAATAATTTTAGTCTAATATTTATACCTTTGATTCTGTACTATTTACAGATTTGGGCAATTTATTTTCATAAATTTCCTCAGCTCGCATAAGATACAAGTATACTTTTTTACGGACAGCATCTCTTAAATCAGGGCATGGTTCTTCTGGAAAAACAACCAGCAACAATTACTTTATTGAAATTAATATACAATTAAAATTCTTACAATAAACATAAAATTAAAGAACACATTAAACATACAAAGTAAAAATTTCAAATTCACTATTTTATTTTAGTAATAACAATCATTTATATCATCATATTCATAATATAAACCATTAAGAAATACTAAAATTTGCTTTTTTAAAATTTAAAAGTTGGAACTGAAACTCTCATATAATTAAAGGCAAAAAAGGTCTAGTGGTACCTTGGTATACATCATTAATTTGCTCCAAATCCTTGGACATATACCAAGCAAACTTTTCAATAAAAATACGCTTTTCTGCCAACGTTTTGGTAGTTTTTCAGGAGACTGCAAGTCCAGAAACAGATTAACCTCATTTTGGATGTCCTATGTAGAATTGAAGATAGCACCAGCAAGACGTACCTGCAGGTATGAAAAAAGGTAAAAATCCAAAGGAGTCATGTCGGGGCTATATGGCGGATGTGGCGAGCCTGTATATAGTCTGGCAAATGCAGACACATGTGGTCTTGCATTATTTTGATGGAACATTACTTTTTTGTGGTGGAACTCAGTTCCAGAATTTCTCTTGATAGCAGAGTCAACATAGACTAGCATTTCACTGTACACCTTACTGTCAAGGGTTTTACCCTTTTCAGGATACTCTTTGTGGATAATACAATGCCAATCCCACCAGATACAAAGAATGATTTTTTTTTTGTTTTGTTGTTGTTATTCAAATTGTGCTTTGCAATGCTGCCAATGGGCTCTAAAAAAAAAAAAAAAAAACTTTACTGTCTGTGTTGTTAAGGTAAATCCACTTTTCATCACAAGTGACAATCCTCTCCAGAATCTTGTCCCTGCACTGATATTCAAGCAGATTAGTGCAGGCCCGAACAGTCTGTCCTTATCTGCTTGAGTCAGCACATGTGGCACCCAGCAATTAATTTGTACGTCAAGTTTATGAGATGCATAACGCGACTAATGGACATGGCACTAACATCTAACTCCTTAGAAAGCTCTTGAATAGTTACATATTGATCTTCTTCAACAAGATCTCACAGGTGGGCTTCATCAACATCGATACGTTAGCCAGAGCCCTCTGTTTCTTGAATGTCATAGTCCTTGTTTATGAACTTTTGGTACCAAATGTCATATGATACAACATTAGTACCTAAAGCTGTACACATGATTTGTTGGTGACATTCTGTAGCTTATTTCTTGCAACAGACCTGGAAGTAAATGATGGTTCTAATCTTTTAGCATGATAGTTCCGTTTCAGACATCTTACTACTTAATGATAATACTTGATGATAATATTTTTTTTTTTTACAAATTTTACAACTCAAAGTTGTTCTAAAGCAAGTGTCTTTCTTTCTAATGCCAATATTCATTTGACAAATATGATTAATCATGCCAATGTGAACTGTTTGCTCAGACGATATTTGTGATGGTAATAAACTTTCGTTAAACCCCGTTATATACTGTACATAAATGAAGCACTGTGCATGGCACTGTACACAGACGTTTTTCTGCTATCAAGATCAACAGAGAGTTTTCAACATGCTGTAATGTCTTTGAACTTTATTTGGCAATCAATTTCACCTCCTTCACAATGTCAGCTGATTTAACAGCATCTTTGTTTTTCACAGTTGTGGACATTTTTTATCTCAGCATATGGTAGCACAACAACCAAGTTTCAGGTACACTGCGGGGAAAAAAAAAAGGAAAAAGGGACAGTTCTATATCTAATGTTCTGCTGGGCCAATTGACGAAATTCAATGTCTCGAAAGCGTGACTTAGGATATGTATTAGATTTATATATAGAATTGTTCTAATATAGGTATTTTGACCCAAGATCAGACTTTTTCTGAAATGACATGCAAACTTTTTTCCATATTTCGAATCTATAACTCAAATTACACCAAACTACCCAATTTTGTAAAAATTGAAAGAGTAGTTTTTAAATAATTGGCTCTCAAAATTTTAGCACCTTAATGTTTATTCAATTTGGTATGTATTTATTAGTATCTCTTTTTTTATGAAACTTATTTAATTCCTTCCTATACAATTCGAAATTTAGGTTCATTCCAAATAAAGTTTACCCATTTTTTATGATTTATTTTTAAAATTTGTATTTTTAAATAATTTTTGTAAATTTTTTGAAAAAAATCTTGAATTACAACTTATAAATTTTTACAATCATCTTAAAGTAGATATATTTCGAAGAATAACTGGAAAAAATTAGAGCTTTTTATTCAAAATTTCTGAAGATATACGTGAATTTATATACTGGCACGTTTTGAAATTTGTCATATTTGATGAAAGTGATTGTAGCGAAAATGTGGTTTACGCACTTTGTTAAAAATATTTGAAAGTAAGAATGATGTGACTTTTTTTCCACTCATTTACAACGTAAAAAGGTAGGAACGATGTGACTTTTTTTCCATCCTGCATGATGGAAAGGATAAGAAAATAGGTTGCCAGGTATATAGAAGTTGGCCAAGTGAATTATTCTTGGCGCAAACTAAAAAAAAATTGCCAAGTTAAATTTTTGAATTTCTCCATAAATTTCACACTAAATTTCACAAAATTTAATATTTAAGTATAATTTGAGTTGTAGAACCCAAATATGGAAAAAAAATTGGTATGTTATT
Source organism: Stegodyphus mimosarum (assembly GCA_000611955.2). Taxonomy (NCBI): domain Eukaryota; kingdom Metazoa; phylum Arthropoda; class Arachnida; order Araneae; family Eresidae; genus Stegodyphus; species Stegodyphus mimosarum. The sequence continues at coordinate 120,188 of KK112295.1, read as the reverse complement.
TATGAAAAAGGTCTAGTTTTGTGTCAAAATACCTATATTAGAACAAAGCTATATATAAATCTAATATATATCCTAAGTCACACTTTCAAGACATGGAAAACGCAACTTGAATTTCATCAATTGGCCCAGTAGAATGGGAAATATAGAACTATCGCTTCCCCCCCCCCGCATGCAGTGTACATATTCCATCTTCATAGTTTCCAACAATCTCTATTTTTATCTCCATGATAATCCTAAAAATTTTCTTTGTTGCATCTCATTAGCCTTCCTAAATCTCCTTTTCAATAATTTAGAAAAATTGGGGAGAGGGGGGGGGAACACAAAATCACTTGAAAATTTAAAACAGTAGTTATTATAAGCAAACTTTTAGAAATTCTCCGTAATAAATTTGAGCCACTAAAAATGGTTTAGTGTGGAAGACTGAAAGAACAGCAAATACTGCCAGAATCGAAAGGACTGCTAATTTCAGAAGAGCAGAGAAAGATGTCAGAGTCATCTAGGAATAGTAAACTTGTTATTTTAATGACTAATGGCACTGTTGGAAAAACTCAAAGCAAGCAAACATTTTCAAGGAAAAATGAGCTTGTTGAGGAACAGAGGAAATAGTATAAATGTTTTAAATGTGGTAAAAAGGGTAACTTTGAAAAGAACTATAAATCCCAGAAAAATAATTACGTGACAATCAGTCATGACAAAAAGTCCAGATATTGTGATGCCTATATTAGTGAGTGTCTCAGTCTGACTAATAATAATGCATATTATTATATAATGACACTAGAGCTACTAAGCATATTACTAACAAAACTGACTGGTTTCAATCATATACAAAATTTGAGTGTCCAGTTGAAGTAAGAGTTGGTAATAATGTAACAATGAAAACTTATGGACACTGTCTATATCCCTTAAAACGTTAGTACAGGATTCATGGAGAAACAGCTTCATAGAAAATGTGCTGTATGCCCCTAATGTTGCAAGGAATTTATTGTAAGCCAGATGCTAGAGATCATGGAGGCGAGTTTACTATGTTAAATGGTAAATGTGAATTTTTGGAATCCAAAACTGTTGTTGCTAATGGACTTTGCTGTGGTGACTTACTCAAGTTATTGTGTAAAACCCTGTCCCCTGGAGTTGAGTGTAGTGTTGTGTGTCCCCCTGAAGTGCAGTTAAGTGAAACAAATTCTCTTCAACTCTGGCATAAAGGGCTGGGACATTTAAATAAATAACATACTAAAAAGTATTGGTTCCATGGCATTGAAACAAAATTAGAATAGTGATTTTTGTGAAGACTGTATATTAGGAAAACAGCAAAGGTTGTCATGTCAACAGCATGCTAAAGAGTTTGGGGAACTTATTCATACTGATATTTGTGAGCCTATGGAACAAGAATCCATAGGTGGTTCTCGCTATTATATATGCTTTACAGATGATTTCTCCAAGTACAGAAAAGTTTATTTTCTTAAGCATAAGTCAGAAACTGTTGCTACTTTTAAAGAATTTTGTAAATTTTTTTCAAAATCAAAAACAGAAGCCAATCAAAGCAGTTTTAAGTGATGGTGGACAGGAGTATATAAACAAGGATTTTAGGAATATTTTGTGAAGAATGGGAGCAGAGCTTCACTGGAGCACCTCCTATACACCCAGCAAAAATGGGACAGTAGAAAGAACAAATAGAACACTTGTTGATTTAGTTCACATAATCATGATTGTTAAATCTTTGCCAGAGTCACTGTGGGCTGAGTTGGTTAATATTGCTGTATATATACTAAATCGTACTGGAACCTCATCAGTGAATGGTAGGTCTCTCTTTGAATTGTTTTGTGGCACACTCTAACACTTAATCACCTTAGAGTTATAGGTACAGAGAGATTTATTCAAGTATGTAAACAAAAGCAAAAAAAGTGGAGTCCAAGAAGTGAGAAGGAATATTAGTTGATTATTTAGATGATGTTGATGGTTATTGGGTAAGGTTAAGATGTATTAGGGAAGCAAAAAGAACTAGAGAAGTAGTGTTTACCCCTGCAGTAGTTTCAACCCACTACTGTTATATCAATTCCATAACAGCCTATCAATGTACAACTTTACTTATCCGACACCAATGAAGAAGAAAATAACCCAGAAGCAGCTAATGAGGACATACACACAACAAGACAGCGAGAAATTGACATAATCTAAATGCACCCGAAGGTTGATCAAGCGTTGTTTTGTGGAGTATGTTGAACCAGAGAATTATTGCCAAGCAATAAAATCAGATAATGTCTTAGAATGGCAGGCTGCAATGGATGAAGAGCTGAAATCTTTATCAGAAAACAAAACACAGTATTTAACTGATCTCCTAGAGAGCAGACAAACTATTTCATATAAATGGGTTTTTACAAAGTGAAATGTCATGCAAATGTAGATATCGACAGATGCTCAGTTGGTGGTTAAAAGTTTTTCCCCAAAAGATAAGCATTGATTACAGCGAAACATTTAGTCCTGTGGTGCATTTTAAAATTCATCCTGTGATTAATGTTGCTGCTCATGAAGGTCTATATTTGATATAATTTGATGTCAGAACTGCATTTTTGTATGGGACTAAATGAAGAGATTTATATGCTTCAACCTAAAAGTTATGATAAGAAGTCAGGCAGGGTGTGTAGATTGATAAAAAGTCTACATGGGATTAAGCAGTCACCCCCTTGTTGGAATACAAGATTAAAATATTTCTTGCCATGTTATGGTCTAAAGGCGAGTAAGACTGATCCATTTTTCTTTTGCAGTATCATCAACAAAAGCTGCTACCAGCACTATATGTTGATGATGGGCTTGTTGCCACTGCACATAAGTTTAAAGTAAATTTCTTTGAGGAATTGCAAATCTTATAAAGATGCTGAATTTTTCCTAAGCCTTGAGGTAAAAAGGTTAAGTAATGGTGATATATTTATTGGACATCCAAACTATGTCACCAAAGTTTTAAAGAAATTTAAAATATGGGATGCAAATCCTGTCTCTACACCAGTTCAGAAGTGTCAGCTTGCAGGGGAAGATGATGATTGGATAAATTGTGAGAAATTCCTTACAGACAAGCTGTCGGCTGTCTGATGTACTTGGCTAAGGCTACTCGACCAGACATTTCTTTTGTAGTGCTATTTTGTTCATAATTTTTGGAGAAGGCAGATCAGTCTTAAAATATGTTAAAGGAAAAACTAATTTTGGAATATTGTTCCAAAAAGCCTTCAAACCTAGAAACATGGAAGCAGATTATGATGCTGATTATGCAAATGATTCCAAAATTACTATACTGCAAATTACAAATTTCCAATACTCGAAAGTCAGTATCTGGTATGGTATTTAAATACCTGGTGGAGATACCAGCTGGATATGTTTATGCTAATAGTGTGTTTCTTTAAGCATCACTGAAGCAGAGTATGCTGCAGTTAGCGAGGCTACCAAAGAAGTAATCAAAGTTCTAAATGGTGAGCTCCTTGTTGATGACATCGCTGGGAATGAAAAACTTGCTGATATTTTTTACAAAATCAAGGATGTGATTTGAAAGTCTAACGAGCTACTCTTGGTGTCATGAGCATTTATCTACAAATTGAGTTCAAGGCGAAGTGTTAATATTGTGAATTCGAAATTATTTTATAGTCCTTCCTTGAAATATATTTTGCCCTTTTTCTTATATTTGTTTGCATATACAATACCAAATTTTGTATAGCTGATCTCTATTTTGTATACAATATCAAATTTTGTATAGCTGACAGCATCATATTATAGTAAAAACACTGTTCTAAAAAATGCAACGTGATGTTATCTCTTGTTAGCACTTCGCAGATTGTAGAAGGCAATAAATATTTTCCTAGTTGCAAAATGTTGAACAAATTAAACTTAGTCTAGCTCTGCAGTACTGAATAATATTCCAAGAGTATTAAAAATTATTTTCTTAATCACATTTTAAATAAAAAATATGACAAAAACATAAATATTACTTACTTTTAATACCCTGCAAAAGTACATCAATGGCCTTTTTATATGAATCAAAAGCTTCAGGATATTTACCACTTTCTTCTGCTTCTTGAGCATGCAATACATATTTGGAGGCATATATTATATATGAAGGTCGATGTGCTGCTTCACCTTTATAAGCATCAGGCGTCATTGCAAATTCATCACTATTACAAACATTATTTTCTACTTCCTTAATATTATTTTCTTGAGAAACTAGAGGATCAAATTCCATTACATCACAAGTTTCAACTGATGCAGATACAGGAGAATCAAATGTGAAGTGTTGATTATTGCCAGAACCTAAATTATTTTTAACAAGAATTTTTAAGAACAAAAATTATTTAATACTTAAGAATTTGGTTTTGCAACTCCACATATGCTTATGTAATGTCCACACTTTTTTTAATACTAATGAGTTTGATTTCTTAACATGACACACACTTGTATAATGATCAAACTTTTGATACAAAAATGTCAACACAAATTTCCAGGTCTAGCTCTTATAACGGTCATTCAGTTCTTAAGTTCAATAACTAATTATTTCATTTAAATATTAGTTATCTAAAAGTTCTATGGTCTTTCAAATCAAAGTATATTATCTTTTAATTATTTTGTTCCTGATAATAAGCACAGAACTTGATGGAAGCAAATATGTAAATATTATATTTTCTGCTCATGTTGCAATATTTCAGCATATGTTATGCAATATTTTTTTTTCAGTGCAATGCAAAGAATGAAGAAGTTCATTTTTATCATATTATGCTCTTTTATTAAAAAAAAAATTCCTCAGACTGCTTCTAAAGCATTTATTGTATATGGACATAATACTGTTTCTGATGAGACAGTTTGAATGTGGTTTGAGAAACTTATGTATGTTTATAAAACTTATGAAGTCATTGTACGTTTTAACTATGGAAATTCCAACCTTGAAGATTATGCCCGCTATGGACAACCATCCTCTGTAAACAAAGACATAATATTTACAATGTTATACAGTTTAGGAACTAGTAGATGCACTAACTATCCTAAAAAGTATGCTACATAATCATTTGACTGAAACAAAATAAAGAAGCTCCTTTCGAACCAGCTCATTACTAGAGATGAGAAATGTATAGTATACAATAATGTTTCAAGGAAAAAAAATCTTGAGTAAACCACATTAACCTCCTTCAAAAACATCGAGACTGTATCACAAAAAACTAATGCTTTCAGTATAGTGGGACTACAAATGAACTGTCTGTATTATTAAAATCTGTGCATATCTGTCTATGGCATTATCTCATTCAGAATGGCGGGCAGTTGAGTTTCAACAGAGGTACCTCCGGCTTCCAAATATTCGTGGGAAGCCATTTCAATCATTCTCATCTTCATACGACTTTAATCAAAAATTACGAGGAGACTAATTTTTGCCCTCATTTTTCTGAGTGGCAAATGTCTCAGGAGTCACTGGAGATAATACTTTATTTTGAAAAGTGTTGCTACTGCTCGCTTTCAAATCATAGTTTGTTAATAAAAATTTTGTAAGTTTTACATAATGTCATATTCTAAATAAATAAATTCTTAAATCTAATCTGGCCCACGTCATGATACAAAAAATTTCATTTGGCCTGATGGTGAAAAACGTTGCCCATGCCTATTCATTATGAATAGTATCACTTTCTTGGGATAAAAATCATATTTGGGAGTCACTCAATGAAGAACAATTGATTTAGCCAACGGATCTTTTCTTTAAAATATTGCTTAAAATATCCATTACGTATTTGCAGTGATGAGTTATTTCAAGAAAGGAGCTACTTCATTCCATTTTAAAGTAGAATTATGAAATAAAATCTGAATAAAAATATTCTGTTTCATCCAAGGATATGGAATCCACATAAATAGCACCTTATTAACTCAACCTTTTTAAAATTATCCATGTACTTGGAATAGTCTGCCTTCTAGCTCTTAGATTAGTATAATAAGGTATTTATTGATGGCTTTTAACAAGTCATTACTTAGAGACAAAAGCCATCCAAATTGAGTATGACCCTTGACACTGAAATTTCATCTCTTAAATTCTCAAACAACCTACTAGTTGTGTTATCAGAAAATAGCACTTTGCTCATATACTGTCCAAATTTTACAAACTGTTTGAGTCACATTTTTTGCTTTTTTTTTTTTGAAATAAAAGTGTATTATATGATGAAAATGAAGCTGCCAACTATCCATTTTTAATAATACCACAATGCATATAAGAATTACAATATAAAGCAGGAAAAACTGTTTTTTTGTTCAAGCTACATATGAAATTATTCCTTATCAGAAGAAACAAAAGCAAGCAGGAAAACTGCCCTGAAAAAGTGCAAAATTTTTCAAATGATCCAACATAGTAGTAATTTGTATTTTCAGAGGAACTTCACTATTCTCCCCCCCCCTCTATCATGAACAGGGTTCTTTCCCCTTTAAATCATCTTCAGTTTTACACATTCAGTTACCTTTGAAATATCCATTATTGTAATCCTTTTCCTAATGGTGGTCTTGTCGATGGGAAAATTAATTTTGATAGCAAAAGCCTGAATTGCTACCAAGGAGGTTACAATTGAGATACATTTTCGGTGTTTAAATACAGACACAGAGAAATCAAAATGCTAGTGTAGAGACCAGTATTTTTTCTTACATCTCTTCCTGAGAACGAAGATATGGAAATTACATGAGCGTATATGGAATATATCTAAAATTTATAAAAATTCAAATTTATTTAATCTATTACATACAATTAAAAGGTAAGTTTATGCTTAAAAAAAATATTGCAGACGCTATAGTTTTTCTCAAACCCATAATGAAGTCAAAACAAACATAAACAGGTTTAATTACTACAATTTTATTTAAAGAATGGTTTTATTTAAGCACTTATGAAGGAGATAAAGTGTGAAATTTTGTCCATCACCAATTATAAATTACATATAAAAGCTCTATTTAATTTTGCCTTAAAATTAAATTAAAACTTTGCAATGATGAAATAATTAGAAAGAAATAGATTACAGAAATAGATTAAAATATATAGATAAAAATAGATTAAAAAATATACCTGAGTTTAAATTGAATGAAGACGTAGATTTATTTGATGGAGTTACAGCTTCATCAATATTTTCAAAATCATCAAATGGTGTAGGAAATTCAAGCATGCCTTCAACATCTTTTTCAGTATTGGAAGTACTACATGATTCTAATGCAGATAATAACCAATTATTGCACACATTATCTACAGTTAAAAGAGATTTGGCCTGTTCTGATCCATCACCTTTTGATTCAAGTAAAGGATCAAATTCAAGTAAGTTAAAAGACGGCCTGGATATTGTACTGTCATCATCAGTAAATGTAGTATGATCATCATCATCATCCGTGCAATGAGAGCCTAAACTAATATTATCTGGAACCTGATGATGTTGCCATGTTCCTCCCAATGAATTATTTGATCCCTTACAATTAGTTTCTAAGCTATAATGATAATAATTTTATAATATTATAATCAAACAGAAAACATACATCATATATAGTAAAAAATGCCAATAAATTTCATTCATAGAAATAACTGTCCATTCCAAATGCCTTTTAAGCTATCTAAACTATTTATAAAAAAAAAAAAAAAAATTAAAAAAAAAAAAAAAAAAACCCACTAAAATACATAACACAAGATAGAAAAAAATTCAGACTGAAACATATTTAAAGCAAAAAAGTAATATTTGGAAAAAAAAAATATATCTTTTATGCTATACAATTTTCACTCACCTTTGATGCAAAAAGTTCTGTATATTGAAGCTAATCATTACTAAACACTATTTTGAACTTCCCTTTTGCATACATCTTTGGTCAGGAATTTAAAACTATGGTACCCACTGTACACACAATGTTTTCACTTGTATTTCTTCATACAGGATATTCTGCATTTATCTCAGATGCCTAAACATTCAGTAGTCATATGTACTTTCATTCACCAGTTTTCCAAATAATACCATGGGATTTTTCAACAATATCTGTTGTGGTGGCTCTAATTGGGTTTCCAGTAATGCCTTTCATTTTTAGTACATGCTTAAATTTGTTTGCCCAGAAATAAGTGGTTTCAATGCTGATGCAGAATCGTCATGAATTTAGCTGAAAATTTATGTTGAGCTAGTTTGAACAGTGATACTTGCCACCCTACTGTCATCACATGAATTGTGGAACTGTCTCAGAGAAATTCACCAGACTCATCAACTGACTCTAATAATTATGGTTGATGAAATCAATTTATATCTTTCTCAAACCTGACTACTACATTTTACTTCTAATGATCAAATTATGGTTGCCTGTTAACTACTCTCTATAAAGGTTCTGAATTAAATTTCTGAGATTTTTTTTTTTTTTTTTTAAATCATCACACAACTGGATACAAGGGAATGAAATTAAGCATCATCAAGTGATTGAATGATTGAGTACTTAAAAAAATATATTAAATTCAAAAGATTAACTACAGTGTAGTTTCATGACAACTACATTTCAGTTAAAACACAATTTGAACTAAATAAATCCCCCCCATCCTAATACAAATAAAGGATATTATTCATAGTTTTCCTCTTTTCTAGGTTTGATTTTAGTCAGTTCTTTTGTTTAGCTTACAGAATATATGAGAATGAGAAAATATGCTTTCATCATCAAATGCTAAAAGGAAAATTGGCACACAAATAAGCTACTTTTAGCAGTTGCCTGAAAATATCACAAACCTTTTCTTCTTTTGATAGCCCACCGGTGGCTGATAGGTTAAGACTGGAGAATACTGGTAGTTTCGGATCAATCCCAGGTTGCTACATATTTGGTACATGAACTAGCTCTGAGAGAATTTCCAAAGCTTACCATAAATAAGAGCCAGCTTCTCTCAGCAAGTCCTCCACGAAGGCAACCTTCCTCTTATGCAGATAGCACTTGTGGCTTTGTCATAGTAAAATAACCTAACCTCTTCTTTTGATAGTAAATATGAAATTCAAAAGCTGTTAAAAAATATTTTTTTTTTTCTTTTTCAGAATGTTTTTAATCTAAGGCTGGTGAATATCATCATCAGTTATAAATGTGCTATATGTGAATATTAATAAACAGTAGATTTTCTTTATATTTGTGTTCATTAGTCGCCAAGTAGATAAAATTGTTGAAAATCAATAATTTATGTTCAAATTTGGATGAATTGGCTTATTTTATTTGTGCTTTCATAGCTATCTCTGCGCAAAACATGAACCTTTACTCATAGAAAATCCACCTTGAAAGCATCTCTCTGGAGCAGATAGTCCTAACATACTTTGTCATAATTAAATAATTAGAATCTTTTGTGATATTTGGCAAAAATCTCACTTTTCCTGAAAAATTGAAAATAGAAGAAACAGTTGCTTAGTTTTTATAGCATATTTTTCACTCAATTTCAGTGAATTTGATTTTGTTCCTTGATAAATCATCTAGAAATAATTATGAAGATATAAATGTAAAATTTAAACTTTTGAATGAATACAGTAAATTAAGATTTTACAGAATGTTAAGAAACAGCTCCTTCTAAATAAAAAAACCAAAACACACACAAATACAAAAAGGGCGGGAAATGGAATTTGGAATGTATGTTAATAATTACAGGTGATCTAATAAATAATTACACAGATAGAAAAGTTAGTAATGACAGAAATAATATTAAAAATTTGTCTATTAAAATAAATTAATGTGTCTATTTAAATTCGAGTTGAAAGTTGATTCATAGTTTTGGGTATTTTCATTTTTTGATATTTTAGCATAAAACAAATTCACTAATATTAAAACAGAATGAAATTATATATGCAGAATCATATAGATTTGATAATTTTATTTATATTGCTTATAACTGAAATGTTTTTAATCTAAAAAGTACGTAATGAAAATATTGAAATTCTGATATTTTATTCGCTGCTGTTCATTTTTATAGTGCAGACCTTTTTATTGTATTTCTGTGTATATTTTTTACACATTTATTTTTGCAAGATATTTTCTTTTTTGGGAAAAATCAATGTTTAAATAAATTTTGCACTAAAAACATGAGGCCAGATATGCCATCTAAATGGAGACGGGAAATTATATAAAAATACAAATAGATTTGGTGCTACTTCCTGTATGCTTTGAAGCTTATAATTACATTTAAAAAAGAGAAGCTATATTTAACAATGTTAAAATTATTTTAACAAGGTCATTTCTATGAAATGATCAACGTTCATTCCTATAAAATGGCCAAAGACAAATTAACAGCATCAAATAAAAACCCATGTTAACAAACAAGAATAGCATAGCAAAAAGGCAATTATTTACTGGCATTTAATACCTTTTTGTTTTAGAATCACTAAATGAAGAAAGAAGCACATCTGATTTCTGAAGACATCTGCTTGGCTGCAAAATATTTACTTCACTCTTTTCTTCTATTTTCTTTTTAGGTTCACTGCTTTCTATTTTATATCCATCCTAAATAATAATTATTATAAAAAGTAAATGTACAAAATAGCATGGAAATGTAAGAATGACATACAACTAAAACTTATATTGCGATTACTTATAAATAAAATTTTTTGGCTCATTTGCGTATGACATCCTTTCACTATTACAAAATTAAATTAAAAATTAAAAATAAATTTAAACATTTCTGTACCCCACACATACTTAATATGCATTAATTTACTTTATCTTGGTAATTTTTTAATTAAATATAATAAGCATCACTTTACCTCAAAAAACTTAACAAACACTTGACTAGTAAACAAAGGTGGATAACTAGCTGCAAACTGAAGCAACTGTAAAGCACTTTGTCTTCTTTCTTCAATTACCGAATCATCAAATCTACCTGTAAAATAAACGATTCCATCCCAATTTCTATTTTAAAAGACAAATGAAATTTTGGAATACTTGAATAAAATACTGCACATTAAATTTAAGCTTTAATAATACCAATTCAAAACAGATTAAAAAAAACTTGCACATAAAAGATTAATACTACAAGGCTAGAAAAGAAATACTTCATTTTCATGAGTTTGGTACACAATTCTAATTGCTGTTGGGTAAATCATATAATAATGATCATAACTAAATACAGTGCTTATGGTACATATCTGGTACCTGTCCCCATGAGTCTGGTTCCTCTGAGAATTCAGCAGCACTACAAGCAATTCAGGATTCTTTTTATGATAAGATTTTTTTTTCCCTTTCTTTCTCAATAATATATATTGGGTTGGCAACTAAGTAATTGCGGATTTTTTTTAGAAAATCAAAGACAATTTTTTCATGGAACTAAATAACTTTATTCCTTAATGTATTGCCCATTTTGATCAATGGCCTTTTGCCATCTTTCAGGCAGCATCATAATCCCACGTTCATAAAACTTCTGGTTTTTATTAGCAAAAAACTGAATCAGGTACGATTTGACATCATCATCATTATTGAAATTTTTACCATTCAAGGAGTTTTGTAAAGATCGAAACAAAAAGTAATCAGATGGTGCAAGGTCAGGACTATATGGTGGATGTGGCAAAACATCCCAACCAAGCTCCAATAATTTTTGCCGAGAGACCAAAGATGTGTGTAGCCTTGCATTGTCATGATGGAATACAACACCTTTTCGATTTGGCAATTCGGGCCGCTTTTCTTCAACTTTTGTTAGTTGTTCAATGTAGACATCAGAATTGATCGTTCGGTTGGGTGGTAAGAGTTCAAAGTAGACAATTCCTTTGTAATCCCACCAAACTGATAACAAAACCTTCTTTTGATGAATATCAGCTTTTGATGTTGTTTGTTCACCTGGCCTGCTCCATGATCTTTTCCCCTTGATATTGTTGTAAACAACCCATTTTTCATCGCCAGTTATCAGCCATTTTAAAAATGGATCATTTTCATTATGTTTCTTTAGCAAATCGCAGCTGTTAATGCGTTGCGTTAAATGCGTTTCTTTCAGTTCGTGAGGAACCCATGTATCGGGTTTTTGAACATAGCCAAGTTGTTTTAAGTGATTTTCAATGCATGTATGTGATACATGAAGCTTCTCTGCAATCTCACATGTTGTACTGTGACAATCCGAATCGATTATTGCTTTGATTAGGTCTTCATCAACTTCAACTGGACGACCAGAGCGTTTTTCATCTTTGAGTGAAAAATCACCAGAACGAAATTTGGCAAACCAATTTTGACACTGCCGTTCTTTTAAGGCTTCGTCACCATAAACAGCACATAACTTTTTATGAGCTTGCGATGCATTTTTCCCTTTGCTGAAATAAAATAGCAAACTTGTTCCTTTTGATTTTCCATTTTTCAACGAACGCCAAACGAAAACTACGCAACCGATCAAAAAACTTTTTTTACTGATTCACAGCTGAATTGCCAACTATCAAATAACAAAATGTGTTTTACATTTGTACCACGTCTGCAAACCTAAAAATTCAACTGAAGCCATCTATGAGTGAAATCCGCAATTACTTAGTTGCCAACCCAATATATAATTGCATGTATATGAGCTCATAACGGTTTGATGATAGCTTGATAAAATTTATTTTACCAAAAGAAACTTTTCACAGTTCTGGAACTTTCCACAAAAACACTGTTATAGCTCTTCACAGTATCACAGAGTACAATCAGTAGTTACATATCAAAGTACTAAGAACGTTAAACACTACACAATGCAAAGCCCATCTAACAGGCAAAGCTCTCGCAGATATCTCAGTACTCTGAACACAGTTCTGAACTAACAATTACTGCTCCAAACTGATACTCTCTCCAGTCTTATATAGTTTTCCGCTGGCTGCCAAGAAATCTCTATACTGTTTTGAATTACTGGAAGGCATATGAGGGCCAGATACAGTTACAGTTGCATATACAGATTAATTATAATACCGCAGGGGTCGGAACCAAATGACCATGGTCTTAATATACTATTTACATTATATACATTATCGGAACTACCTACTATGGTCATAGTAATGTCACAGCCTGTTGTAATGACTAGCTATAGCCTGGTGTAATGAACGAATTTAGGCTTAGAATTTGATTACTTACGGATACAAACTATGACATTACTCACTCTGTTCTGTGTAAAGACCGTCCCAAGGTGACTGTAGTTTAGGAAAAAGTTTTTTTTATTGAATCGGATTCCTTGAATCGATGTCCTGTAGCTCTCGTGTTATATCGGGTCTTCATCTCTTCCATTGCCAAACTGACTCACTGTTGTGCAGAACTGTGCATCACTTGAAAACATACCTGGACATCTTGAACATACTCCTCAGCTGATGAAGGTGCATCAGGAGGGCAAACATACAAAAGATTACAAGGCAGATGAAGGTCACAACCAAAGAGCATCTGGGATGGGAAATAATCGGCAGTCTCGCTGACAGCACTCCTATAGGCCAGTAAGAATGGAGGTAACTTTCAGTCTCAGTCCTGCTGGGTTTTGGAAACCATAAACAAGAAATTTTAAGGATGCTTCAATTAAAGCTCTCTCTACCATGCTGTCTGACTAGAGACGTAAAGGTGTTGTTTGGGTTTTGTTGATGCCAAGTAGCTTACAGAGTTCTTTAATTACAGCCAAAGTAAAATTTCTTCCTTGATCGGAATGTAACTGAAGAGGCACTCCAGACCTGGAAATTCAATGTTGTATCATTACCTCTGCTACCAACTCTGAAACAACACTGGCAGCTTTCTGGGTTGTATCTTTCAGACAGGATGTCGACATTTCCATGTGGTGATACTGTTCAATGTTGGATCGTTATATCGTATTACTGGAGTCTCTGTATACATCTGGCTATTTGGCCTTAAGGATTCTTGAAATTTAATAGCCAGGTGTGCGAAGCAGGAAATTTCTGCTGTAGAGATAGTGACGGAAATGTTCTATAGCTTTAGCTATGGCGAGCAATTCTTTTGTGATAACACAGTAATTTCTCTCCGGTTTATATAGATACTTTCTCTAGCATGCTATGACATGTTAGTGATGGAACTACATGATGATTAATGACGGAAATATTCTGCAGCTTTAACTATGGTGAGCAGTTCGTTTCTGGTGACACAGTAATTCCTCTCCAGTTTAGATAGAAACTTGCTCCATTATGCTATAACACGTTCTTTAGCATGCATTTCTTGGGACAAAACAGCACTGACACTCTCATTGCTTGCATCTATGTCAAGAATAAATAGTTTGTTTAGCTGAGGATATATCAGGATTGTCAGAGATGTTAAAGCTTCGTTCAGTTTGTTAAATGCATCCTCATATTCTCTTGTCCATAAGAGCTTTTGCTTGATCTCTGTTAGCTTGTGAAGGGGTCTTGCAATGGAAGAAAAGTACTTCACAAATCTCTTTCAGTAAGTGCAAAGCCCCAGAAAACTTTTCAGCTGATGTACATCTTCGTGGGGCCTCCAATCTTTAACTGCCGACATTTTTCTGGATCCATACAAAACCTTTGGCTCAGATAACATGTTTGAGGTTCGAGGATTGGTATCTTTCAGTTTCTGAAGCAACTTCCTAATACTTTCTAAATACTCTTCAACACTCTTCCTAAAGATAATGTTGTTATCTAGGTATATAAGACAGGCATCATAGAAAAGATGGTCATGGAAGCTCATGGAAGCTGTATTAAGACAGGCCCTCTCAATACAGCCTTCATGACGCATTCAAATGTTATCAGTGCATTACATAATCCAAAAGGCATCAACTCAAACTGCCAAGTTCCTGTCCTTTTTCAGTAGTAAGTACCATATTTTCTTAGTCATCACGGTGTATCTCTACCTGCCAATACCCACTCTTTAAAATGAATACTGAAAACCACTTGCTTCCAGCAAGTGTGTCCAGAATGTTGTTAATTCTAGGAATAGGGTAGCTCCCCTTCTTCATAACCTCGTTCAACAAGTGATAGTCAATGCAAAATCTAGTTGAACCATCTTTCTTTCTTAGCAGGACAATGGCAGAGGCCCAAGGACTTCAGAAGCTCAATAACATTGCTTTCCTAACTGCAATTTAGAAGTTTTGCTTCCTCTTCTGGTTTAGCAATTGGTAGACATTTTGGGTGTTTCCTGATTGGAGGATTCCCTGTCTCAATCCTCTGCTATGTCAAATTGATTCGACCTACGTCGGAAGACAAGCAGGAGAAAACATCTTGAAAGCCACATTTGGCAGCACTGCTCTCTTATCGCTTAGTTACGCATTCTGATATTAAGGCCACTGAAGACAAAGAGACTGGTGGACTATCGAGTTGTTTCACACAGAGCCGGATATGATTACAATTGCATATATAGATTAAATACAGATATTCAATTACAATACCGACTGCAGTTACACAGGGGATGGACCAAAATGTTGCCAACTTTGGAAAAAAAAATTAGTTGCCAAAACAATCATTAGCTTGGCAGTATCTCGCCAATTTAGCAAGACAGCCATGTACTCAATGTTAAATAACTTTGCCCCTGTATTCTTACTTTTCTGGCAAAGCATCACCTCTAGATTTTCATGTTACATTATACAGAAATGTACATATATATAACAATTTCACATATTATTTTACTAAAACTAATTATGTATGTACAAAATTCATAACAAATATATATATAGTACAAAGTCTGAGATCAAGAAGTTCAATATCAGGAATGATTTAAAATCCATACCTCAAAGCCACCAACAACCTTTTTTTTAATGCTTTATGCATGCGCCATTTTTTTTTAAAATTTTATTTTGCAACATAATAACATATGCAGAGAGTTTCGACTCTTAATTCTTAACTTCACTTCGGCACTAAATAAAATACGTTGTTATTCAAGAAACATTCATTTTATCATAAATTTGTGTGATTAATAATTTGGCTCCATAGCTGCATATTTGCTTGGCATACATCTCAAACTGAAACATTCTACCTAGAACTGGTGCAGAGTTCATATGGCCCCACCGGACAACAGAATTTAAAGAAAAAAAAACTTTGGATTTTAGACTTTAGAGACATTATGTATTTTTTAAGAAGTAGGAGAGATGAAAAATGAGTAACACCTTAGCCAGGACTCGAACCATGGACCTCTGGAATATGTGCCCAGTGTTCTGACCACTACACCACGAAGGCATGTGAAGAAGGCGGCAGAAACACCTTATAAGACAAGCATGGAGCAGCAAAATTAAGGGATGACAAAATTTTTACAATTGAGGGAAAGTACTGGAACCCCAATTTTGAGGGGCTGCAAAAATTTAGAACTTAGGGAAGCGCTGGGTAGCAGAATTTAGGACCCACTGAGACTGCATCAATCTGTAAGATATCTAGCGCTGGCCCTCGATAAGCCTTAAGTACATGTGTGAATTTATTCATTAAAGAATTAAGCACGTGCAAAAAATAGATGTAAGTATAATAAATAACAAAATTAATATAATTCAAGCTTACCTGCTTCAGTATGTGATAGAAGCAAGACAAAATTTAGCAGATAAACTTATCTTTCATCGCCATCTCATGATACACAGCCAATAATGTAATAATGCATATGTTATTAAACTAGGCTAAAATTATACTTTACTGATTGCAAGGAAATCCAGTTAATATAACAGATTGCCCTGGTCCTTAACTTTCTGATTTGATCATGTTTATTATTTTTTTGCAGGCTGTTATTATTACATCAATTTTATGAAAATTAAAATCTGAACTTTTGATTATGTTGAAATGAGTTTCTAATTCTGGAGCTGTGAAAGAGTTTACAAAGTGAAAGCATATTTCGATGTTCATTAAAGGAAAAGTGGAATTGCTACAAAAAAATGGATAAAGGCATATTCGCCTCAAATTATGTGAGGAGTGTGGCATTAGAAAGTCAACTGCATATGACTTAAAAAAACAGAAAAAGGAATTTTTAGTCCAAATGGGCTTTGTTCCCAAAGGACTATTGTTTTCGTTCTGGCATTTTGCGTCAGAAACATTAAATGTCGGTTCCCTTTTTAAACTGTTGCCACCAAGTATTGCAGCCTGTATCATATTTAAAGAAATTAAATAATGAAGAATGTGTATAAATGTATGCATGTTTCTCGCATTGTGATAAAATGACAGTACCTAAAGCCATCGAATTTTGAACGATGTAATCCTACTGCGAATATGGGCATCTAGAAGACCAAATTTGAAATTTGGAATTTGTTTTATTATCGATTTCATATTTTGTAAAACTTTAACGAATTTTTGATTAACAAACTCAAAGATTCTAAAGCGAGCAATGGCAATGTTGTACAGAATAAATATTTTCATCAGCAGCACGTGAGACTATGTATCAGAAATTCTGAAGATATGCTCAATTTAAAATTATTTTGTGATATTGCTGTTGAACTAAATTTTATGGTTTAAGTGCGAAGAGCATGATATTTAATAAATAAAGGCACAAAATGTTAAAAAAATGCCCCTTTGGAGATAATTTAAAATCTGAAACCTTTCAGATTTCCATTTTTTGAATTTTTGGTGTTTCTGAAAATCCACTTGCAATGAATAAAAGAAAAACTGTTCATTATGCTTGAAGTGATGATCATAACAAAATAATAATTGAGTGGGTCAGACAGTGTCACAGCGAGGGCATACCATTGACGAATACAGTGCTAATGGCTCAAGTCAAAATATTTCATGAAAACTGAGGCCACGTATTTAACAGTTTGGTTAAACATATTTAAAAATCCCCATGGTCGCAATTAAAAATTTCACGTGAAAAAGCTTGAGCTTATTTTGAAGCTTCTGAACCATTTGCAGATGAATTCATTGAACTAATTCAAAGTGAAAAGTTATCTCCAGAGCAAATTTACAATCCTGATGAAACTGGTCTTTTCTGGCAATACGTGCCGTGAAATTCCTTGGCAACCTTTACAGAAAAGGCTCCAACAGATGTCAAAGCTTCCAAAGCGAAACTAACAATTTTAGCATGCACAAATGTTGAAGAAATGCCCAAGTGCTAGCTTTTTGTAATGGGGAAAAATATACAAGCTCCAGTATTTAAAGGAACAAAGAATTTGCCTGTTATATATTGTGAAAATAAAAGAGCATGGATGACACAAGAGTTAATGAATGATTCATTTAAAATCATTTCATACCCGAGGCTCAGCAACATTTGAATTCATTTCATTTACCTAATGATGCAAAAATTGTCCTGATTATAAACAACTGTTTGGTTCATATTTCAATCAAGTTTTAGAGAAAAATAATGTATTCATATTATTCTTTCCTCCAAATTCTACGTCCATCATTCAATGTATAGATATCATAATAGTGCACATGCTGAAAAGCAAATATAAAGCAGCATTTTTAAACCCCATGTTAAATTTCTTAAATAATGGCAAGACTGTTTCAAGAATTTTTGAAATATTTTAGCGTAAAGTCTGCAGTGTGGAGCATCGCAGAATCGGAGGAGGATGTGTCTCCAGATACTTCAAAAAATGCTCGGCATAATTTATGGCCAGCTGCCATATTTCATTATGAGGATGATGAAGGTGATAGCCACAAATTTGAAAGTTTTCGGATATTGCAAAGCAAAGGTTAAATTTTCGTTAATGGATTATGTAAAGAATTGTGGAGATGCAGTAAAAAATGAAGATGATATAACAGAAATTTTTCATTACGATGACACTGACCCGATCATCAATCAATTAACGGACATTGAAATTTGTAGTATGGTTCTAGATCCAGAAAATACCACTACTGATAGTGAAGAAAATGAAAGAGAGCCTAGTGAAAAAAAAAAATGATTGATAAGTTAGTCGGAATTCTCGACAAAGCAATTATAGGACTTGGAACTTTGTCACTGAACAAGAAATTATATCTGTCTATAGAATTAAAGAGAAAGTATTAGCACAAAAATCGAAGCAACTTAAACAACTTACATTGAAAGAAATGTTTAATGAAGTAAATAAGCAAATATTAAGCTATTTTTTGTAAATTTTGATACCTTTAGATCATAAATGCTTCATTATTTCATAAATCATGTTCTCGTATTTTTAATTTCTTAATTTCTATATGCCATCTTACTAGTTTTAAACTGATGATCTAATATCTGGAAAAATCTCAAATCCGGAATCTCAGAAGTCCTGACAAGTCCAGATCTCAGATTTTGTACTGTATATTGTGTGTATTTCTAAAGAAGGCTAAGGACAGCTCTCTATTTTTATTTCACTGCCAATTTAGGATCAATTCGAGCAAGTTAGACTGCAACACATTACTATTATTATTATTGGTAATCCTTTCCCGAAAAAAATTATCAGGGCAATGTTCATTTTTCATCTTAACTTTTAACATATTTTGTATTGTGCATTTACAGGATTTGCCAAGAAATAAAGCAAAGGCAATCTGTTACTCCTGGTATATCATATTTTATTAAAAAACATGAAGTGTTTAAATTTTTATGCAATAAAACTGCACAATGGAAATTATACATCAGAAGTATAATGCCAGCAATATCTAAAAATAAAAACTTGGAACTGATTTAAGGGAAGTCATTTGTTTTGTTATTTAGCAGTGTTCATATGGCGACAGAGAGCAGATGCACAGAATAATAATTTAAAGTGATTTGGAATGTGTTTGCCAAATTTTCTGGCATGAAAAATTAAAGAAACAACTATAAAAACTTATGTTACTTGAATGGATTTGCAGCCAAAACTATAGAAGCAGTGCAAGATCTTTATCTTGCCATGTCCAACATATCTTCAAAAGGGGAAACTAACTATTTCAGCAAAAAATTAATTTAAATAAGAACACAGGAAATGTAATATAAAGTGAGGTAAGGAAAAGTTGAAGTTACAATAATTTAGAGATACAGCATACTCTTAATAATCCATGCTAATCCAAGGAAGCAAATCTCGGATAACTGAAATACATGGATAACCCAAGCTATAAATTTTCATGCATATTGGACGAGTTTATTTCTTAAAAAAGACCAGTACTTTTACTTTATTTTTGAGAACATTTAAATATTTGTTCAATTTAATTGCACAATTTCAAAATGATATTTTATCATTCTTTTCAAATCCCTTTGATTGAGGAAGTCCAATACAGTTTCAACAGATGTCATTGTCATCTCAGAAGTAATGTAATTGTGAGTATAGTTTTTGCTTGCATTTTAAATATTACTCTCTACCTCTTTGTTCTCCAGACATCTGAAACAATATTCGAAATGAAACATCACTTTAGCATTGAAAGCTCGGCTTATTCTAATTACCATTTCTCAATGCTTTCCCAATCAACACTTTTGAACAATTTTACAGTTTCAATTTTTTTTGGCATAAAAATTCAGTATTTAATACTTGTAATACATTTCTAATTAATTTTTTACCTGTAAAATTTGAAATCAACTTTTGAAAGAATAAGAAGAAAACATGCAAAAAATACATATGAAAAAAACTCAATGATCAACTGAAATGATGCCTTCGACTATGTACATGCAGACTTTCTCCCATAAGAAAACATGTGGAGAGTCCCGATTCTTAATTTCACTTTGTTACTAAATAAAATACCTTGTTATCGAACAAATAATCATTTTAGCATAAATTTGTATGATCAATAATTTGGCTCTGTAGTTGGATATCTGCTTACATCTCAAACTGAAACATTCTACATAGAAACATCGTTGATTTTGCGCCTAATATTTTATATCCCTAACGCCAACCCGGCGAATCATTATTTATTATACTTTGCTTTCATCAGCGCAGGTTTATCAACACATGACAACTTGAGTAATTCATGAAGCAAGGCCAAAACATTTTTTTAAATTAGTAATTGAATAACAAAGAGTATGAAAACTTTTTATGTTGACATTACGCTTGGCAATGATTACAGATTTAAGTTAAATGTGCTAAGAAATACTGACGAGGAAACATTTAACAAAAAAAATTTTTTTATACGCTAAAATTTGATTTTGTTAATGATACTCATAGGCTAAAAGATTACATTTAGTGCTATTTGAATTAAGAATAACTGATTTGTTTTTCCCATAAACACAGAACCGGCATGAGAGCTGGTATGGCCGCAATGAGCAGCAGAATTTAGGGGAAACAAAATTTTTGGAATTTAGGGAAAGCCCACTGGGATTTAAAATTTAGAACTTAGGAAAGTGCTTGGTAGCAGAATTTAGGACCTGCAGAGCCTCCATCAGAGGGTAAGATAGTGCTGGCCCTCGATAAGGCATAAGCCACATAAGCATATGTGGGAATTTATTTATTCAGGACTCGGATAAGCCTTAAATATGTGCAAGAAATAGACGTAGGTTATAATAATTAATTAAATTAATACCATTAATGTTTAATTGTCTCAGTGTGATTGAGCGGATCAACTTGTGTTTCGTTACCAATCATGAGATTGGTGACGAACACAAGTTGAATAAGTTGTATAATAAATAAGTAAACTAGTACAATTTATTCTTAATTGTCTCAGTACGCGACAAAAGCAAGACAAAATTTAGCAGATTGGTGACGAAACACAAGTCGAATACGTTGTATAATAAATAAGTAAACTAATACAAATCATTCTTAATTGTCTCAGTACGTGACAGAAGCAAGACAAAATTTAGTGGAACAACTTGTCCTTCGTCGCTAATTTCATGATACATAGCCAATAATGTATAGCGGACACTATTAAGCTAGGCTAAAATTATACTGATTCCAAGGAATTTCACTTAATATAGCAATTTTAGCTCACTTAATATAGCAAATTGCTTTGTTCCTTAATCTTCTAATTTGATCCAGCTTATTATTTTCTGCAGAATGTTATTACTATAGGAATTTTACGAAAATTAAAGGTTGAACTTCCATTTATGTCAAAAAGAGTTTCTAATTTTGGAACTGCAACAGGATCTACAAAGTGAAAACATGGTTCGATGCCCATTAAACAAAAACTGCAATTGCTGCAAAAAAAAAACGGATGAAGGCACGCCCGTCTCAAAATTATGCGAGGAGTATGCTTCTGGACAGTGAATTAACTATATATGACAAAAAAAAGAAAAAGGAACTTTTTGGAATTTTTTCTTTTTTTAATTATTATCCCAACACCCCACTTGCAATAAAAAACAGAAAAATTGTTCATTATGCTAAAAGTGACGATCATGACAAAGTGGTGATTGAATGGGTCAGACAGTGTCACAACGAGGGCATGCCATTGACAGGTCCAATGCTAATGGGTCAAGCCAAAATATTTCCTGAAGAAATGAACTTAAAAAACTGAGTGCACATATTCGACAGGTTGTAAAAATCTCCATAGTATAAAGCAGTTAAACTTTTCAGGTGAAAAAGGTTCAGCTATTTCCAAATGAACTCATTAATAGTGAAATGCTATCTCCAGAACAAATTTACAAAGCTGATGAAACTGGTCTTTTCTAGCAATATGTAGCATGAAATACCTTGGCAACCTCTACAGAAAAGGCTCAAGCTGGTGTCAAAGATTCCAAAGTGAGATTAACAATTTTAGGATGCGCAAATGCTTCAGGAATGCACAAGTGTAAAATTTTTGTAATCAGGAAAAATACACAAGCATTTAAAGGATTAACGATTTTTTCATTTTATATCGTGCAAATAAAAGAGCATGGATGACACAATTGATGTTAATCAATGATTGGTTTAGAAACCATTTTATAACCGAGGCTCGGCAGCATTTGAATTCGGTTGCTTTACCTGATGATGCAAAAATTCTCCTGATTGTAGACAACTGTTTGGCTCATACTTCACTAGAGAAAGATAATGTATTTATTATTCTTTACTCCAAATTGTACATCCATCAGCCGATGAATATCAGAATCGTGTGCATGCCGAAATGCAAATATAAAGTAGCATTTTTAAAATCCATGTTAAATTTCTTGAATAATGGCAAGACTACTCAAGAATTTTTTAAATTTTTAAATATGTTAGCATAAAATCTGCTGTGTGGAGCATCGCAAAATCACGGGAGGATGTGTTTTTCTCTAAAATGCTTGGCATAACTTATGGCCAGCTGCCATATTTCATGGAGAGGATGATGAAGATGATAGCCACGAATTTGAAGGTTTTCAGCTATTGCAAACCGAAGGTGAAATTTTCCAACTAATGGATTTTGTAAAGAAATGTGGAGAAGCAGTAATAAATGAAGATGATATAACAGAACGTTTTCATTGGAATGTCAATGCATCAATCATTAATCAATTAATGGATGGCAAAATCTGTAGTATGGTTCTAGATCCAAAAAATACCACTACCAATAGTGAAGAAAGTGACAGAGAGTTTATTGAAAACAAAACAGTTTCGACTGACAAGTTAGTCGGAATTCTCGACACAGCAATTACAGGACTTGAACAGTGGAACTCTGTAACTGAAGAAGTCAAGTGTGAATATGTTTGTTTATAGAAATAAAGAGAAAATATTAGCACAAAAAATTGAACAACTTGCATTAAAAGAAATGTTTAATAAAGTAAACAAATGTTAAGATTTTTTTCAGGGAAGAAAATTTTGATACCCTTTAGATCGTAAATGCTCATTATTTCATAAATCACAATTTCATAATTAGTTTTATAATTTTTATATGCAATCTTACTAGATTTAAATTGATGACCTAATATCAGGAAAAATCACAAATCCAGAATCGCGACTTCCCGACAAGTCTGGATCTCGGACTTTGTAAAGTATTTTTTCCTCTTTGAACTGAACATCGTTGATTACATTTCGTAATTTTCTTTAAATTTGTTTTTACCAGTTTATTTTGCTGCATGGAGAAAATAGATTTAACCTATAAATATTCAATACGGCATTTTCTTTTTCGGCCCGATTTTCGAGTTTTTGAATTATATATATACTACCCTCCAAAAGTTAAGGAACAGCATGATTTTCAAAGTTCACCATTACAGAAATATCAATAGCACTTAAATTCACAGTTTATATACATGATAATAATGAAGTTTAAGTAAATATATGCAAAAATATTAGCTACTACTTTTATTTTATAGAAATGAATATTTATATGGGAGTTGAAGAAAAAATCCAAAAATTTAAGTTTTATTCATGAGTGTTAATCTTCAGTTGTTATTAACAATTTTATTGATAATATTCAGGAGAGTCTATCAATGTCCAGGAGAAGTCGTTTGTTTACCCAATTCATTGAGGTGGTGGGCTATCGGATGGATGGAAATGGGGATGTAACAAGCTGATGCTGCTGGACGTCTCAATGTCTCCCATAGTGTGATCCATTGACTATGGAAACAGTTTGAATCCAAACATGCTGTGTCTAGAAGGCATGCTCTAGGCAGACCAAGAATTACAACACTTGCAGGAGACCGTTATTTAGCTCTTTTGGCCGAACAAGGAGCAACATCACTCTGCCTCAGCTCATGGCAGATCATTTAGTGGCAACAGGGGTAAAAATCTCAGCTACTATAGTGCGCAGACACCTGAACAATACAGGTCATTATGCAAGATGGCTAGTTGCCTGTATCCCTTTGATAAAAGGACACAGAGGAGCCCATTTACGAGAGAACACATCTTCTGCACTAGTCAACAATGGCCATCTATTCTCTTCACAGACGAGTCCAGGTTCACACTGAAGAGTGCTTCAGGCCATGAGCTGATCTGGAAGGAACAATGCACCAGATATAACCAATCTCCCATTGTGGAAGATAGTTACACAATGGAAAGACACAGTGGTGGAATAATGGTTTGGGCTCGTATCACTATTGGTGGTCACAATGACATGCATGTGTTCCATGGAGGAGCTTTGACTGGTGTGAGATATCGAGATGAGATCCTTGATCAATATGCCTGCCCACAACCACTGGCATTGGTCCTGGATTTCTTCTCATGGACAACAATGCGCAACCGCACCGAGCTCGGATTGCTGAAGAATATGTTGAGGGTCATCGTATGGAGCGGATGGAATGGCCAGCTCAATTCCTAGATCTGAATCCAATACAGCATCTTTGGAATTACCTTGGGAGATAGGCTGCTGCTTTAAGTTCTCCTCTAAGGCCATTACATGAGCTTGAACAAGAATTACTGCATGACTGGTGGTTACTTCCCATTTCACTCACTGATAACTTTATTAACAGCACGGAACGCCGCTGCTGCCAATGTATTGCAGCTAGGAATAGATACATTCCTTATTAGAATGCATTTTTGTAATGTTACCGCCACATTTTCCCTTAAAAAACTGTGATGTACTGTTCCTCCAAGAATTCTCTGCCAAGAGTGCAATTTTTTGTTGTAATCCATGTTTGTGATGAACTTTAGAAATATTCTATGTCGCATTCGTTAAAGAACTGTTTAGTGAACATGGCTTCTAAATTTCTTATTTCTATATTGCTTTGTTCAAATTAGACACAAAAAACATGCTGTTTCTTAACTTTTGGAGAGCAGTGAATACAGAAGTACCTATATACATATATATACAGTACAAAGTCTGAAATCCAGAGTCGTTGGGACTTCAGAGATTCCGAAAATTAGATCATCAGTTTAAAACTAGTAAAACGGTATATATAAATTAAGAAATTAAAAATATCAAATCATGATTTAAGAAATAATGAAGCATTTATGATCTAAAGGGTATCAAAATTTGCAAAAAATAGCTAAATATTTACTTGTTTACTTTATTAAACATTTCTTTCAGTGCAAGTTGCTTTTTTTGTGCTAATATTTTCCCTTTAATTCTAAATATAGACACAATTTCTTGTTCAGTTACAAAGTTCCATTGTTCAAGTCCTGAATTGCTGTGTCAAGAATTCCGACTAACTTGTCAAATAAAATTTGTTCATTTTCAATAGCCTCTTTGTCACTTTCTTCACTATAGGTAACGATATTTTCCGGATCTAGAACCATACTACAGGTTTCGCCATCCATTAATTGAGTGATTATTGGGGCATTGCCATCGCAATGAACAACATCTGTTATATCATCTTCATTTAATACCACTTCTCCACATTTCTTTACAAAATCCATTAATTGGAAAATTTCACCTTTAGTTTGTGATATCCAAAAATCTTCATATACGTGCCTATCATCTTCATTATTAAATATGGTAGTTGGCCATAAATTATGCCAAACATTTTTTAAAGTATCTGGAGACACATCCTCCCACGATATTATGATACTCTAGAAAGCAGATTTTATGCTACAATATTTCAAAAATTCTTGAATAGTCTTGCCCTTATTCAAGAAATTTAGCATGGGTTTTGAAAAAATTACTTTATATTTGCATTTCAGCACACACACTATTCTGATATCCATAGGCTAAATGATAGATGTAGAATTTAGAGGAAAGAATAATATGCATACATTATCTTTCACTAAAACTTGAGTGAAGTATGAGCCAAACAGTTCTATACAATGAGGACAATTTTTTAGTCAATAGGTAAACAAGATGAATTCAAATGTTGCCGAGCCTCGGGTATGAAATGATTTTCAACCAATCCTTCATTAATGTGTGTGTCATCCATGCTCTTTTATTTGCATGATATACAACAGGGAAAATATTCTCTCATTTAAATGCTCGAGGTCATGTATTTTTTCCGATTACGAAAAGCTTACACTTGTGCATTCATGCAGTCCTGCAGCATTTGTGCATGCTAAAATTGTTAGTCTCGCTTTGGAATCTTTGACATTAGCTGGAGCCTTTTCTGTAAAGGTTGCTAAGATATTTTGTGGTACATACTGTCAGAAAAGGCCAGTTTCACCCGCATTATAAATTTGTTCTGGAGATAACATTTCACTATTAATAAGCTCCATGAATTCATTTGCAAATCGTTTCGTAGCTTTAGTATCAGCTGAAGCTTTTTCTCCTGAAATTTTTAATTGCATTATACCATGGCGATTTTTAAATTTGGTTAACCAACCTATCAAATATATGCACTCAGTTTTAAAGTTCATTTCTTTGTGAAATATTTTGAGGCATTAGCATTAGGCCCGTCAATGACACACCCTCGCTGTGATGCTATCTAACCTATTCAATCATAACTTTGTCATGATCTTTACTTTTAGCATAAAGAAGAATTTTCCTGTTATTCATTGAGAGTGGGGTGTTGGAATCTGCAGAAGATTCAAAGAGTTCCTTTTTCTGTTTTATGTCATATACAGTTGATTTTCCAATGCCATACTCCTCACATAATTTTGACAGAGATATACCTTTATCCATTTTTTGCAGGAATTCATTTTTCGTTTAGTGGACATCAAAACATGGTTTCACATTGTAGATCCTGTAGCAGCTCCAGAATTAGAAACTTTTTTTGACATAATCGGAAGTTCAAACTTTAATTTTCATAAAATTGCTGTAATAAAAACCGCCTTCAAAATATAATAAGCTGGATCAAATCAGAAAGTTAATGAAAAGCACAATCTGCTACACTGACTGCAATTCCTTGGAATCATAAAAATATAACTTTGGCCTAGCTTAATAGCATCCACCATACATTATTGGCTAAGTGTCATGAGATTAGAGAACGAAAGACAAGTTGTTAAACTAGCTTTTATCGTGCTTCTATCACGTACTGAGACAATTAAGCCTGCATTTTCTTAGTTTAGTTATTTATTATACTTACATCTATTTCTTGAATGAAATGAATCATTTTCTAATTTTAAGAACTCACACAGGCAAATGGAAAAATTGACAAACAGAAAATTAATTAGTATACGTGTAAGGTTTTAGTTTAAACTAACAAAGTTTTAATTTCCACTTTAATATGATTTCTTATTTCAACTTCTCGTTAGAATGAGCCCACGTTTCAGCTTTATGATAATTTGAAGTGGGGCCAAGTTTGATATTTAAGGTTAGCGAAAAACTTCTTGGTGTGAGAGAGCTTTTAGTCTCAGATCACTGCTGCTCTGTTCGACATTCGCCCGACTAGTTATTATTTAAATTCTAAGCCTTAACACTGTTACTCTATTACTTATTGAAGTAAATCTAAGTGCGTTAGTAGTAGTTAAATCTTGCTACACGCCATTTAGCATAGAAGCCAACCTCGCGTTTATAGCTCTGTGAGCAACGACTACTTAATTTCTACTCAACCTTAATTTAAATTATTTGATTATTCAGTTTAGACCCAAGTGCGGTCATTATTTTCTGTTATCCCTCCCGAGTTGGGAAGTGGCTGAACATAATTGTGGTTTAATAAAAGAGGATTTTAAATCATTCTTACGTGTAGTTATACTACCACTTAATCAAAGTATTCTACCACAGAACATAGCTACATTCAGTTCCCTGCTCAAGATCAGGACTTCAACTTCCTCACGAATATGTTCGCCAAAAGTATGCACCGAACACTCAGTCCTGACACTAGCACCCAAAGAAGAAAAATGAGAGGATGGCCTGAAAGACAAGAACAATAACCTGAGATACCTGGAGTACCTGTGCAGAACCCTGAGATACCACCTCCTGCCCTAGAAGGATTTGGCTACATTGTACAAATCATGCGGGCAGCCATGAAGCCAGCAGCAAGTTTTGACGGCAAGTCAGCCGTAATTAATTTCCTGGAAAAACTAGATGCCCACTTCATATTATATCCAGTCCACGAATTTCAGAAAGTCACTCTTGCCACTAGCGATTTGAAGGGCCAAGTGCTAAATTTGTTCAAGTGTATTGGAAAGAATCTTTTGGGGGAACCGGGAAGCCCCACATACTATTATGAAAATTTTAAAAATTCCTTGGTGAAAGCATTTCCTATAGTATGAGATCGAGCCAGACTGGAGGCGGAACTTTTTAGCCGTTATCAAGAAAAGATAGAAGATTTGTTAAATTTTATGTTGAGAAAAATCCAAGTTTTCAAGCTTTGTATGGAAGTCGCCCGGATCCAGAAATCATTCAAATTATACTTCCTAGGCTGCTGCCTCAAGTTCAAGATTTTATCGAGTTCAGAAACCCAACGATTTCGCATAAATTATTCGAGCTCGCCGTACAATTTGAAAGTTGAAGAATGGCAGACAATGAACGACGTCGCCAATTTGAGCGAAGAAGTCAGTGGAATACGCCAGGACCCCAGCAGAAGCAAAATCAGAATTACGGGAACAAGACGAAGCAATGGCCAAAGAAAGATGGATCTCCTAAATCGAGCGGTGAATGACGAGATTTTAATAGAAAAACGGGCAAAGATGCAGAAGGCAACCAGAATAAGAAGAAGGATTTAAACTAAGATGGATTTCTTCAAAGAAGGTGAAGAAGTCCAAAGCCTCACAAAATCCTTCTACAATTACTTTAAACACCGTGGTCGTAAAAAATTTAAATTTACCAAAGATTGAAGTCTTAATTAACAACATACCAGCGACGGCTCTTTTGGATACAGGAGCGCAAATGCATCCAAATGTAAATTTGCCGCAAAAGAGTTACGTTATTTAGGGTTTAAAATTTCTCAGAATGGAATCGAAACGGATCAGTCCAAGATAATAGCTATAAAAAATTATCCTGTTCTTAAAACAGCGAAGAAGTTAGCGTCGTTTCTTGGTATGTGTTCATATTATCAGTCCTTCATTAAAGACTTTGCCAAAATAGCTGAGCCTCTGCTGAAATTGAAGAGCAAGAAAGCTAGGTTTTTGTGGTTAGCAGAAGCCAATTTGGCACTTCAAAAATTGAAACACGCATTGATTCAAGCCCCTGTCGGAGGACGATAAAGGACTAGAAATTTCAGCGGACGCTTCAGATTTTGCGATCGGGGCAGTTCTTTCTCAAAATGGGCAAACCGTGGCCTTTTTCAGTCGAACGTTGAATGAAACCTAGAGAAACTATTCGGCCATGGAAAAGGAAACTCTCACAGTTTTATTAGCAGTGCACAAATTCCGTGTTTACTTTGGAAGTTCTCGAATCACTGTGTATACCGACCACGCTGCGCTAAAATTTCTTTTCTTCCAGATTTTGCTGGAAGGACTCAGATGAAAGTAAAGTAATACACAAAACAGATGAAGAGTTGTGTAAAAGTCAAGTTTTCGTCTGTAAATGGCCAAGAAATTTTATTTTCTGTAAAGGCTGGCCTAAGTTAGGAAGAGTTAAATTTTGAGTATTTCTAGAATCGCAAAGTTTCAGCATGGTCCATTTGGACCACAGTAGTTCAACCTTTGCCAATTCTGGCGGGAAGTATGTAAGGTTTTAGTTTAAACTAACAAAGTTTTATTTTAATTTCCCCTTTCCTATGATTTCTTATTTCAACTTCCCATTAGAATGAGCACGCGTTTCAGCTTTATGCTAATTTGAAGAGGAGCCAAGTTTGATATTTAAGGTTAGCGAGGAACTTCTCGGTGTGAGAGAGCTTTTAGTCTCAGATCACTGCTGCTCTGTTCGATGTTCGCCCGACTAGTTAGTATTTAAATTCTAAGCCTTAGCGCTGTTACTCTATTACTTATTGAAGTAAATCTAAGTGCGTTAGTAGTAGTTAAATCTTGCTACACGCCATTTAGCATAGAAGCCAACCTCGCGTTTATAGCTCTGTGAGCAACGACTACTTAATTTCTACTCAACCTTAATTTAAATTATTTGATTATTCAGTTTAGACCCAAGTGCGGTTATTATTTTCTGTTATCCCTCCCGAGTTGGGAAGTGGCTGTACATAATTGTGGTTTAATAAAAGAGGATTTTAAATCATTCTTACGTGTAGTTATTCTACCACTTAATCACAGTATTCTACCACAGAACATAGCTGCATTCAGCTCCCTGTTCAAGATCACGACTTCAACTTCCTTACGAATATATTCACCAAGAGTATGCACCGAACACTCAGTCCTGACATATGCACTGATAATGGTAATGAAATCTGTAACAGGCAATATCAAAAGGTACTTAGCCAAAAATGGAATTACTGTTGAATGTACAAAAGCATAGACCCCAGAAGAAAAAGGTATGTGTGAATGGTTTAACCAAACGGCATCAGATACAATTAAAGCCATGCTTAATGATAATAAAATGTGAAAAGGACGATGGGCAGAAGCTCTTGGATGTTTTGTACATATGCAGAACAGGGTATGTCATAAGAGTAACTGAACCCATTACGAAATGTTCCTCAGTAGAAAACCCAGTGTTGCTTATTTTAAAGTATTCAGTTGTAAAGCCTATGTTGGTGTACCAAAACAAAATAGAGAAAATTACAAATGAGATGCAAAGAAGGAATCATGGTAAGATATGCAAAGGAAACTAGGGTTTTTAGAACATGGCTATCAGAACAGAGATTAACAGAAACCTGTAATATGAAGTTCAATGAAATAATGAAGCAGAAGATTGGAAAGAAATGGCCCTGGGCCAGAAATCAAAAACTAAGTTTAAAAGCCTAGAAGAATAGGGACTGTACCAGAATCGGATTAAGAACAGGAAACTTCTACAGAATGAATTAAGTAATTAAAACACAAATCTATTCCAAAAGAAGTTTCAGACTTAAACTAGTAAAGAAAAGTTGTTAAAAGACCAGATGGAAGACGTACAGATATGTAATTACTATGTAGAAGGAAGAGACACTTGTTTCAGGTCCCATAATGACACTAAAAAATACTGTGAAGCTAAAAATATTAAATTTGAAAGATATGTTTGACAAGAGTGACAAAAGCGAATACTCCGGAAAAGTTAATTTTGTAGAACAGGAGGATAGTTCTGTACAGGCAAATTCGGTAGAAACTATTATCCCACAAATTTTAAAGAAGCACAGAAATCTGTAAAGGCCAAAGAATAGGATAAGGTAACGAGAGAAGAAACTGGCATGATGAACAGAAGGAGGGTTTGGAAATTAATTGAGAAGCTAGGAAAAAAAAAATTATGCTGGGGAACAAATGGGTCTATACACTAAAAAGAAATTAAAAGAATAAAATAGTTAGATATAAAGCATGTCTGATCGCATAAGGTTTCAGGTAGAAAAGAGGTGAAAATTTTGATGACGTTTACAGTACTGAAGTAAATTTTTCAATCACTAGAATATTTTTCACAATACTAGTATGTTTGCATGGATAGAGTAATTGTTGGTTAGATATGAAAAATGCATATTTATATGCAAAGCTCAATAAGAAAATACATATGACCCAGCCAGAGGGATTTACTGAAGAGAAAAATAAAGTGTGTTTATTACACAGGGCCAAATTTATGGTCTGCATCAAAGCGGCCGTAAATTGTTTTGTGAATTTGAAAATACTTCAGAAAATCCAAATTTTAAGAAAATGCTACGGTGTAATTGTGTTTATAAGAGCTCTAATGTAATTCTCTTATTATATGTAGATATTATAATTTTCAATAGAGATCAAGCTTATCTCTACATATAATAAAACAAAGAATCTGTGTGTGTGTCTTTCGTTCGTGTTGCGAGTAAGCTAATAGACCCAGGGCCACGAAATTTCGTACATAGGTGTATCTACACAAAAGCCAGTGCACCTCGAAGCGATTTTTTCGAAATTCGAATTAGAATTTTTTTTATTTTATGTTTTGTGACCAAATCGCGTCATTTTGAGACATAATGGGCTACAGGAAAGCGAGATATTACTCTATACATTTCATTTTTACATTGTCGTGAAGCGTAGACACTTAGCTATTTTACGAACTTAAAATAAATTTCGTATTTCAATAAATCGATTAAATACGAATTTATTTAGGAAGGTGAGCTTAACACCTTTTCAGCGGAATGTTTTTTAAAAAAACTTATTTTAAAAAATGGGCTGTTTATTTTCCTTTGATTTTTGGACACGTTGAACTTTAATCCTTTCGACACCTTTTAAAAAAAGAATTTTGGAAAAATAATAATATTTTGTATTTTTTTAAAATTTTTTAACTGAAGCTTCCGAATACACTTCTCACATCTCAGATATTTTAAAATGTAGTTTTGGCAACAATTTTCCTTTCTTATTGTTGTTGATAGATTTTTGATGAAATTGCATCATTTTGAAGAGTTTCATTCTTTTAAAAATT
>KK112295.1:0-86745 GCA_000611955.2 Stegodyphus mimosarum | reverse complement strand
CAAAGGTGAATTGTTTAATTAATGTATATATCTATATTTAAAAGGACGAGTCTTTCTGTGTGTGTAGGTGCCCTTTCGTTCGTACTGCGCATAAGCTAATAGACCCAGACCTATGAAATCTGGTACACAGGATGCATCTAGACAAGAGCCAGTGCACATCGATTTTTTAAAATTCGAATGAGGGCCTTTTTTTTTTATGAAATAGTATCAAATTGATGATTTTCTCTCATTATATGAACAACAATGGCACTATTGCCAACCGGAAAAATGAGGGTGATAATTCTGTGCAATTTTTAAATTTAATGTTTCTCATGGATACTGGACGTTTGTCTAGAGAAGGCAGCGGGAAGTTGGTTAATTTATTTATTAGGATAATTAATATTTGTATTAAGGGATATTGCTTATTTCATTGTACGCTTTTTATAGGTAATGCATTTTTAACTGAATTTTTTTTTCCGTTGTTGTTTGTTTCTTTTTCGATAAAATTGTTCTGCAGAGTAAAATTCTGTGCAGTTTTCAAATTTAATGTTTGGTGTTCTCTTTAGGCATTTTTCTGGTACACTTAAAAGCCAGACGAAGGCTGGCCGCGCAGCGGCTAGTTTTTAAATAAACATCCTTTCTCAAATAACACTTTCTCTGCAGTACGCGTTCACGCGTATCATTTAATTTATACTTTCTAAAAGACTGCTCATGACTTAAATAAAACACTCAATTTTCATTTAAATAATGATTTGTAATTTACTCAAATAACATTTTTTAATGTAATTGTAGACCAATGAATATGTTTCTGATTCATTTTACTTCACTAAAATAAAACAACAATAATTATAAACAAAGAGGTATAAATTAAATCAGAAGAAACTGTTTGTTTTCTCTACCTGAAGAAAATATGCTTACTTGCCAAGTAGAAGAGTTACAAATTTTTATTTTCTTGAGACTCAACTTTTCTGAACACAAAACAGTAAACATAAGATGTAGTAATTCATATTTACATGCAATCATGTTAATCACATATTCATTAATTTACTTCAAAATTTCGGCCCAAATGCGGTTTACGGCACTGCTTGGCGGCGATTGTTTTTGAATGAGCAATAAACGCGCCAACATGGGTAACTCCGTATATCCGCGAAGATGGCTGACTGGGTATTTTGAAGCTACGGAAACATGTAGTTTTCGCGCATGCGTATTTCCTATTTTATAGAGAACGGTTTTATTGGTAATGTGAGATGACGTAGCGGTTTATTCGAAATTCTGACGTGTTAATTTAAGTAGTTATTTCAGTTGTCGTTGTATTTTGTGTGTTGAGTGTTGGCTATTTTCGTTCCGTATATTTCGCGAAATACCAAGCCGCTATGGATTTAGCTGTGATGCTGAGAGAGGTGAGTGAATGTACATGTACATTTATTACTTTATTGGAAGTGCAAGTTGCTTAATTTTTATATTTTGTTGCCTTTTATTGAAATAATTTGTATCAGCTGAAGAACAGAACGCTGGTATCGTTTGCAATTTATTTTATTTTGTTGATTTGTGCACATTGCCTACATTGTGCAATTCGCTGATGTTTTTTTTAAGTTAAAACGGAACGCTGTGCACATGGCATTTTCTTGTAATTTATTTTCGTTAATTTAGCTTATTTTGTTCATTTGTGTACGTTGCGTATATTGTGCAATTCGCTGAAGTTTTTTTTAAGTGTAAAAGGAACGCTGTGCACATGGCATTTTCTTGTAATTTATTTAGTTATTCTAGCTTATTTTGTTTATTTGTGTGCATTGCCTACATTGTGCAATTCTCAGATTTTTTTTTAAGTTAAAACGGAACGGTGTGTACATGGTATCGTTTGTAATTTTAATGCCCTTTTAAAAAAAATTCCTTCTTTCTGGGATGCCATTTTGGTTACGTTTTCGCGGAGCGTGTTGGGAAGGTTATGTAACGCATAAAATGTGTAAGTATTACAACATAAAATGTAAATAATTAATTTAAAGGTAACTGACGAATATTTTAATGATCGTAATGTTCGTTTTGCATATTATTTTATTATATTTTTGTGGCAATAGTTTCCATACTAATTTATGGTTTAGAATTCTATGTTTTGTTTACAATAGGTTTTCGCGGAGCGTGTCGGGTAGGTTGCAATGAATTGCAAAGACGTTTCGCAGAAACGCGCCGAATTGGCGATTTTCAAAAAATCGCCAAGCAGTGCCGTAAACCGCATTTTCACCAAAATTTCTTTTATATTCGAAATCTGTCACATTATTTTTGAAACAATATAAATTTGGACTTGCAGCTCACAAATGTTCATAAAAACCTTTCATGCAATTCCCATCATCTTGAATTTTTGCCATCTGTGGTATATACCTTTCAGCAATTTTGAGAATTAGAAGATATTAGAGATTTTTCAGCAGCCGTGTGAAAACTATATAAGACCACAGAAAGCATCTGCTCTCAGTTGTACTTCAAAGTTGACATCAGAGTATTGAGAGTACTGAGAGCTTCACGTTTTAGATGCACTTTGCATTGCACTGTATTTAACAATCTGAGTAGTTTGAGGTGTAACTACTGATACTAACTTTGTGATACTGAGAACAGCTGTGTGAGTATTTTTGTGATAAGTTCCAGCATTGTAATTTGTTCCTTTTGGTAAAACACATTTTATCAACTATCATTGGTTCTATATGCATTCAATCTATTATGAACCCATACATGCACAATAATATATATAGAAATATATAACACGTGGAATGCTTCTCATCACAAGCAAATAGTAAGTGATAACAATTAGGAGCGTTGGCCATTCGATGAAGGTCTGCATTGCGGATTTATCAATACTCTTGATGCCATTTACAAAATGAGGGCTGTCATATTTCACATGTTGAAGAGATTCATTAACATGAAATTAATATATACAAAAAATTATAAATTTATTTGACCTTAAAATTTTATCTTATTGTTTTGAAAAAATTTACTAACAATCCTAAAAAACTTATTATGTTAAAAAGAATATTATTAAGCTATTATACTTATGAATTTGAGTTTCAGATATATAAATAATATTTATATAAAACATTAGATATATAAAATGTTTACGAAAGTAGCATTTCTCACCAAACAAACGAGCCTTTGCAAATGCTGGAAAAGCACCCTTTAAGTGAAGATTTTGATGTATTGTGCTCAGTGCCTTGTGAAGCTTTTTGAAATCATTATATCGTTTCCAAACTGTCACCTAAAATAAATAAAAAAAAACTATTAAGCCTACATGAAACATTATACAGATTAGACTCTTATCAATGCAATCATTAAAAGGTAACATTCAAAGGAAGAACAGAAACACTTTTTAGTATTGCCTGATGATCCAGACTTCCTGACAAAAAGTTATGAAAAATTATTCATAAGGCAAAACAATATATAAATAAAATAGTAACGATATAACCAAAAAGCACTTATATGGCAACACAAATACGTGCCTAGAAAATGTCTATTTTAGCCAGTGCATGATGTTGAGTATGAGTAATTCTGCCACATTTTTTAAGTGAAAATAGATCATTGGGCATATGGGGTGAATAATAGGACAAAAAAAGAAGGATTTCTTGAAAAAGACAAAATTTTTGTTATAGGTGTTTCTTGCTATTTTAATTTTATTGTTTGATTGCTCTCATATGGGTGAAAAAGTTAAACCTGCACCTTTACTGCTGTGCACCATGACTTCATGTTAGAATCAAGGTTAAGATTAGTGATTTAAGAGTAGGGAAGTAAAATAATTTACATTTGAGTCATTAATATCCTCAAGCATAATGGAAAGCTTGAACATTAAATCAAAGTTATTATCTGCAGTTTTACGTTCATGAAAATTTGATTTTAGAATATTTAAGATTTTTCGGCCAAACAAGTTATCAAATTCTCTCATGATTTGGAGGAGTTCTAATATAAATGAATAACTGAAATTTTAAATTGTATCAGATTTTAGTGCATTCGTATATGAATTTTGTGAATTATTAGGATTAGCTGGGGAAATCTATTGCTATCATGCAATTTCATATGTTTTAGGGTTTTTAGATCTTTCAGTGGTAGTGTTATCCTGTTTACTTTTTAACCACTTAGTGGAATCTTTATTTTTCAGGAAGTTTGAACATCCATGGCAGGAACTCAGTTTATGGTTGCCAGCACATTTAATGCACTTAGGTGCAATATAACAATTTTCAGGTGAGTGATTAAACTTCTGACAGTTCAGACACTGCAGTACTATGTTTCTGGTGACAGATTTTTCAAGTTTTATCACAAAATGTAGTTAAATGAGTATTGCAGCAGATTGCTTCAATTGGGATTAGCTGATCTTCAGAAAGGAGAAGGCGTTCTTTGGTTTCATTACATATAAGCTGTGTAACCTTATGTACTATGTAACTTAATTCTGTTATGGTTATTACGATTTGATCTCAGGAGGAATTCTTCAGTAATCCTTTTATGACTATTTGATAAGTCTTTTTATAATAAAATGTTTAATATTACTAGCCTTAAAAAATTTTAAGAAGTTTTGAATGATCTTCGTGTAATGTAGGTGAAATATTTACCTACTTGTCACTCATATGGGCAAAAAAACCCAGCTTTAGTTTCTTGTAGCTAGAAAAATCCATATCATTAGGTGGTTTAACCGAGATTGGTGGAAATTAAAAGGCTTGTTGTGCAGAATTAGTTTGATCAGTAATCACTGGGATATTATCATTAGACCGGCTGATAGTAATATTATTATTATGCAGAATGAATGTTCTAAATTTATTTTGCATGACAATTTCTGAAGAAGTGCTGTTTATGATCTGTAGTTTAATAGTTTTCTTTTTTTTTCAATTCTGTTTCATACTTAAGTTTTTCATTTTCACTGTTAATCATCAGTTATTATCCGTTCTTCTTTTGATCATATTGCCATAAGATTTTGTAAATAATTAGATGATGTTAGTCTTAATAAAAAGATCATACTTCCCCTTCAGCATCAAAAGTCCCAAGTCCAGGTGAGAGAAAAGATTAAAGAATAACACATTATACAGATACATTCACAAAATAAGATTTCTGAACACTTTCCCATCAGCAACACCATTTTAGGAAAACTAGGCCCAAACTGTAAAACAGTACTAAATGTCTTCATCAACTTAAAGGTCTCGATTCTTAAATAACAGCAAAATAACATATTGGGTTGGCAACTAAGTAATTGCGGATTTTTTTAGAAAATCAAAGACAATTTTTTCGTTGAACTAAATAACTTTATTCTGAAATGTATTGCCCATTTTGATCATTGGCCTTTTGCCATCTTTCAGGCAGCATCATTATCCCACGTTCATAAAACTTCTGGTTTTTATTAGCAAAAAACTGAATCAGGTACGATTTGACATCATCATCACTACTGAAATTTTTACCATTCAAGGAGTTTTATAAGGATCGAAACAAAAAGTAATCAGATGGTGCACGGTCAGGACTATATGGTGGATGTGGCAAAACATCCCAACCAAGCTCCAATAATTTTTGCCGAGTGACCAAAGATGTGTGCAGCCTTGCATTGTCATGATGGAATACAACACCTTTTCGAATTGTCAATTCGGGCCGCTTTTCTTCAACTGCATTGTTTAATTTCGTTTGTTGTTCAATGTAGACATCAAAATTGATTGTTCGGTTGGGTGGTAGGAGTTCAAAGTAGACAATTCCTTTGTAATCCCACCAAACTGATAACAAAACCTTCTTTTGATGAATATCAGTTTTTGATGTTGTTTTAGTTGATTCACCTGGACTGCTCCACGATCTTTTCCGCTTGATATTGTTGTAAACAACCCATTTTTCATCGCCAGTTATCAGCCATTTTAAAAATGGATCATTTTCATTACGTTTCTTTAGCAAATCACAACTGTTGATGCGTTGCGTTAAATGCGTTTCTTTCAGTTCGTGAGAAACTCATGTATCGAGTTTTTGAACATAGCCAAGTTGTTTTAAGTGATTTTCAATGCATGTATGTGATACATGAAGCTTCTCTGCAATCTTACGTGTTGTACTGTGACAATCCGAATCGATTATTGCTTTGATTAGGTCGTCATCAACTTCAGCTGGACGACCAAAGCGTTTTTCATCTTTGAGTGAAAAATCACCAGAACGAAATTTGGCAAACCCATTTTGACACTGCCGTTCTTTTAAGGCTTCGTCACCATAAACAGCACATATCTTTTGAGCTTGTGTAATGTTCCTTTTGATTTTCCATTTTTCAACGAACGCCAAACGAAAACTACGCAACCGATCAAAAAACTTTTTTTACTGGTTCACAGCTGAATGGCCAACTATCAAATAACAAAATGTGTTTTACATTTGTACTACGTCTGCAAACCTAAAATTTCAACTGAAGCCATCTATGAGTGAAATCCGCAATTACTTAGTTGCCAACCCAACAGATTACATTTCTAAGCGAAGCTATCCTTTGTAAAGAACATTTTATGAGAAACTGTTTCATATTCACATTGCATTTGGGAAAAATCGCAAAACTCTCAAGTATCCAGTTTGTTCACAGGAATAAAAAAATGAATTACCAATGTTCAGCAGTGTTACTGCTTGATCACAGATAGGAATCAGTTGAAAGAAAAAGCCACAAAATGCAATTCAGAAAAATTTTAGGGTCAAACAATGGCTACCAGACAAACTACATGGCATAACAGTTACCTTTTCTGAGATAATGTTACCAAAGGGTAAGTACCCATTTCACTTTGCAGAAGACCATAAATATAATTAAAAATGAAATGCAACTTTACCTCAGTTACAGCTTCAACTGAATTTTTTGGGAATACCTGAAACAAAATTCAAAAGCCAAATTTTAGACAGTATCTAGTATAGCAATATACATAATTTTTTTTTTAATTCTTATTAATAAACTAAAATGAATCATTTTTATTTTGCTACATTTCTTATGCATACCATTCTGGGTATGAAGTAATTCATTTTAGATAAAATACATAAATATTACATGCTTGCATTTTCCTTGTCAAGTTTAAAAAAATTCCAAAAGAGAAAGAAAACTAGTACTTTTCCATTATGCACCTGCAATGCTTTTTGGCACCAATGAAAGAGAAACCAAACACCTGTCTGTGCGTGTTTGTCAACAAAACATTTTGTCACATTTCATTGTAAGTTTAC
Organism: Stegodyphus mimosarum; assembly: GCA_000611955.2. NCBI lineage: Eukaryota > Metazoa > Arthropoda > Arachnida > Araneae > Eresidae > Stegodyphus > Stegodyphus mimosarum. The sequence goes on along the minus strand of KK112295.1, from coordinate 79,593 downwards.
AATTAATGAACTCGCCAAAATGCATGGTAGGTGAGTAAAGGAAAAGTACTGAAAAATTTTTGGGTACTCTTCTGTTATTGGGACCAGATTCAGATACATATATATATATGCGTGGATGTATGTGTTTATGTATGCATGCATATATATACACATGTACTTACATTTTAAAAATATTCTCTAATAGTTTTCTCTCTCTTTATTTTATGAACTTCATAGATTAAAATAATATTTTCAACATAAAGTCTTACGTATCACGACTGTCATTAATGCATAATGCTTAGGTTTTATGGATACAATCTGAAATATTTACTGCTCAGAGGTTCAAGTTTATTTTCATAAAATAAATAAATAAAAAAGGATGACTTATGCTTTGGTTAAAAAGTTTTCCAAATAAAATCAATACCTTCACATAAGCAGGAGCTTTTGGAGAAATAGGACAAGTCTCACGCCATAATAAATAGGACAAGTCTCATGCCATAATAAAGAAAAGTAAAATCTTTATAACATTAGAATTTTTATAAAATATCATGTAGTGCGATTCACCAATGATTCAAAATTTCAAATGAAAATGCAAAGCGGAGTGAAACTTTATTTTATTAACAGAATTACGACATGATGAAGTTATATACCACAGCCACTGAATTTTAATGTTTATTGCAAGTTTACGCAAAATGCAATACATTAGCAAGTATGTGCATGAAGTAAAATTGTTTCAACATATCTAAAACGAATCATATTAAAATACACAGAACAATGTTTAAGTAAAACAGCATACGTACTTTAGATGTAACTTTATACAAAGTATACCCCTTTTTATGAAGCACCGGATTAGATACATCAATAATTCTCACCCAAGGGTCCTTAATATTTTTAGACATCTATAGACACCGTAGAAAAGTGCAGCACGGCGACTAAAATTTGAATATATAATAAATTTAAATTGCTTAAGGTCGATTATTTAATAAGTACATAAAACATAGGAACATTCTGAGCATCAACTGATTGCGAAATTTAAATAATTTCATCCATTTCAACATCTGTTTAGAAATAAAACTCGACAACCTGCAAAGAAAACCTCAGAGTTTTGCCCAAACATAAAATTACTAATAGACAAGTAATACATCATCCATAATTAATGAATTAATTAATTTAAAGCAAAGGACAAAATTCTGCTTTCCGCTGTTTACTATTTCCAATCGTTTGACAACTAGCGCCACGCTTAAATATGCCTTACTTCATATTGAAAGCAGACGAATAGGGAAGGGTGAGGTAAAAGTATTGATTGCTTTTGAAATATAGTTGAACTGTATTTAATTATTTATGAATAAAATAAATAAAAAATATATATTATAATTAGTATCTCTTATTTGGATTGTATTATATTATTTTTTTCAATTAAAAATAACATATGCAATTATTTTGACCCGGCTTATGAAGAAGAAGAAAACAATCTTCATACGGAGAAAATGGAATTTTTGGCAACGACAAATGTAAGTGTAGCGTAGCGTAGGCCTTGAGCCATGGTAATGTTTGTGTAATGAGGAGAGATGCCGAATAAATCTGAAAAAGAAAAGGTGAGCTTTAATTGAATGATTTCTCGATTGGTTCCAGTATCTGTGCAATAAAATGTTATGTTTTATTTCAAAGGAAGTACGGTTTTGTTGTTGCGTATTACTGCCTGTTCTTCATATTGCCCGTAAGTCATATATCTTTCTGGGAAAAAAAATAAAGCACCATAAATGTTGATACAAGACACATGCAATATTTCGGTATCTACTATAATATTTCAGTCTATCGATCGGAACATGAAATCTTTTTTTTTTATTTTATATTATTTCACTTTTAGATTTAGCCTATCATTTTTCCATGCGTATCTTAAATCTGACTAGTGGCAGAATTCCTCAACATCAAAATGCTGTTTTTTGTTGACAAACATAGTCTATTTATGTTGTTGGAATTGATTTTTATAACAAGAATTTATTGTATTTTTGTTCACGATTCATACTATTAATTTCGAGATTTATTTGAAATTGAAGGTGTTGAGGAATTCAAGAGTAAAATCGAGCATTTCAAGAACATTGGGCGACTCGTTAATATGATTGTAACGGACTTAGTTTCTGTCCTTTGTTTAACCAATACCTGTGTGTCTTATGTAAAATATTTTTGCATTTGCTAAAATTTCCATATCGTTAGAAAAGTAAAAAGGATAATTTTAATTTTCCGCTATTTGTGATGGATATCGGATTTAAGAATTTCCGGAGTCATGTGGAGTACTTATTGTTAAGAAGGGAGTTTGATTAATATATTACATTATTATTAAGATTTAATTTTAAAATTTCTAATAACGGTATTATATCGAATCGTTATTCTCATTATAGACTTTTTCCAAACATATTACTCAGTTCTCACCTTTTGTTGAAAAATACATGTGAAGACATATTTAACATCTTTCCATGTATACATAGACACACTTATTTACATAGCTCAGATAATTTGACAGAACGTAATTATAATTTGAAAAATATGAAAGATAAATCAGGTGAGTTTAAGATAAAATGAATGTTAATGTACAATATTTTCAAAATATTTGCTTTTTGAATTTACAGTGGTAGAGAATCTAGTTCTAATTTTAATAATTATGTGTTATAATAATATACTTTATCAGTAATTTTTAAGTTTATGAAAGGTAAGTGCAGAATTTATTTTTAGTGACTTTTGGTCATTCTTGTGAATTTTCGTATAACTGCATATGAAAGCATTAAAGATTTAAATCACAGGCATTAAAATCTACGATGGAAGCCATATGAAATCATTTCCAATGATTTTTTCTGCATTTTATCCAGTTATTCTTTCGTGAATGTTACCTGCCAGAAAAAAGTTGTCATTGGTCCTTTATGGATGAGATGTATTATTCTGCATGAAATTAGAAGATACTTCTATCTATTGATAGTACATATGAATATTGAGTCAGTTATTTTTTTTAGATTTTTGCATGCAGCATGATAACTTTTTGTAGGGGTACTAGGGTATTGAAATGTAGGGTTAGGTCTTTTAGTATTTTACATGTTTTTAAAATTTAATGATTTATGTTAACAGTCACAATTGACTCATGTTAAAAAAAAAAGTGTTTATATGTGCTAAAGTTTTACAATTATTTTTGCGTCTAAAGCAAAAACTTCTACAAAAATTTTATGCTTCTATTAATGCGTAATATTTCAGAATAGGGAATCGTATCCAGTTGCTGTTAATTAACATAATGTCGTGCCTCTAAAATGAAAAATATAGAAATTTTTTCCTCCATTGTAGAAAAATTCACTGAATAACTTCTTTCCATTTGTCAGCACAATCCTTATTTTCACGAATAAAAACCAGAGAAATTTTTGTGATATACTTGATGCTATTAATAAACAGTTTTTCAATCATGTAATCAACATGCTGTAAAATTATTTGAATTATTGCTTTTACAAAGTTTCTTGTCATTATTGCATTTTATAAACTTTTTCTGTAAATATTTCTACTCTCCAAATTAAGCCACTGTATATTAATTACCTCAGCATCAAGGAAAAATAGATATTAAAATCCTTAATTTCAGGAAATGGAGTAATTAAATGATTTTCCTGTTATTAAATGAGATCTAAATATTTTTTAAGTTCAATATCTTAACAAACATATCACAGATGTCAATGTTACTTTAAATATTCTCTGCAGATTCTTATATTCTAATGAAATATTAAATGGCGTTTAAGTGATTTATTGTTTATTTCTAAATGCTACTTATTAAGAGAACATAATTCAAAATATTGGGAATATTTAGTTATCTTTCTTTTAGAACATATATAAAGCTAATACATAGAGTGACATTTTACATAGAAAACCTTTTTTGCCCCTTTGTTAAATTAAAAAAAAAAAAAAAAGAGCTGTTTAACAAGTGGGTCTGCCTTTTGTTCTGGCTAGTGTACAGCAGATTTCTTTGTATAACATTGCATCACTGAATCGAACTATAAATAGTCGAAACATCCAAGGTCTGTTATCATCAAAACATTCATATAAACTTGAAACTCATCTAGCAGCTAAAATTCGAGATCGGAGAGAGAAGTAATTAACTATAACAAATTGCAAAAATTGGAATTTAGTCAAAGTGGGTGATATTTTTCTTGTGAATTGGCAGAAGCATGCATTAAAATTGCTATTTATGCTATTATGTACGTGATGAAAAAATATAGAATAATACTACGTAAATGACAGCTGTCCTTTGCACTGCAAATATCCCTGTGAATTGGAAGTATGCTCTGTATTTTCGTATATGGTATGCTTTGAAAATTTTAATGTATTGAAATTTGTTATAGTATTGTATTTGATTTAATAGTTGACTATATTATCATAGATTAGCATTGTTAAAACATTTTGTAACATGTAAAGCAATGAAGTTAAGTGATTAAAATTTGGTTTTGATGCAAATATTCAGAAAATTAGTTCGGTTTGTAAATAATTTATGTTTGTATTAGTGGCCTACAATTTAATTTTGTGTGTTTATGAAGAAAAGGCCTATGATGTGTTTAAAAATTCAAGAACACTATCTGAAGTACCTTTGTTAGAACTAAATTAATTTTATGTGAATTCCACCTTTTTTTTTATTTTGATTTATAAAGTTCTTTGTAACATTTTAATAAAATATGGGCAGTGTTTTTTATCGAATTAGCTACTTCTGTCTACTTTGCAAGGATTGAAAACTAAACAGTTGTGGAGTTACATTTCCTTTGAAAAGGATAATAATTTTCAATATACAGGTTTCATACAATCAGTAAGTTGCCATAAATTCAGGGAAACAACAATGCCTCTTTTTGTAGCTAAGATGCTGCTACTATGGATTGGATGAAACAATGCCATAATTATTATGTCGAAAGGAAGTATATGTGGCCATAATTATTATCTCCTCCCAAGGAAGAGAGTTGTATGGAACCCCCTTCTTCTTCCTCAAGAGAAGATAAATTTTTCGATGTCAATATTTTTTATATTTGATACAGTTTATTGAGAGCATGCATATTTTTTCATGGTTGTGTGCTTTTGAGAAATGAACATGAAAATATGCAGCTTATTTTATGTTAACATTTCTTGATTTTGAAATGAACAACACATCCATAATCTTAATTATGATACCAGATGCAGTTAATACTTTATAATAATTATACAACAGAACAACTTTTTTTCCCACAATTTAAGCTCCATGTATTGTGTACGTTCAAATAATGGTCTTGTAATGAACTAAAATTAAGTTTAATATCTGAACTTTCTGCCTAAGTTGGATTTGAAATTAATATGCAGATTTAGGCAATTTCCCATATAGCTGTTTTCAATAAATGTAGCTTGAAAGATTGCTTGTTTGCTGAGAATAACAGGAGTGAGAATTATATATGGTAGTGCATTCTTTAAAATTATTTTACAGATAATAAATATTAAGTCATTTATATGACTTTAATACTTTTGTATATTTTGGTGTTGGGATTTTTCCCAAAGCAAAAATATTGAATGAGCTTGCATATTTCAAAATTTAACTTTATGCAGTGTGATTGAATACAGTAACTGAATATTTTTTTTTTTCCAATTAACATATGATTTTGTGTTTGCATGGGAAGTTTATTATGTTCCGAAATCATAATTTTGGTTATTGAGTCATTGGTTTAAACTGTAAAGTTTTTCTGCATTTTTAGTTCTGTAAGTCAAAACTGAAATATATGAAAAATGATTTCAGTATTATATTTTATGTGTAAATTATGTAGCAAAAGTAATAGATTTTAAAGTACATTGAAAATGCCTTTTAAGAAATATCATGAAACATGTAAATATTTTATCTTGATTTATTTTTAGTAAAGGTCCTAACTTAACTTCTTTGTACGACTTTTTTCTTCTTATGGGAAATTCAGTCCAGCTTTGATAGATTCAAAGTTTTTTTTATTAAACATGTTTGTCTCTTTTAATATATTCTTCATGAATTTCGACTATCTTTATTGTTTTTCATGGCTTAATTTCTTTTGAAATGATTATAGAAAAAGACTGAATGTTACTATTCTTAAAAACTGGCACATGTTTCTTATATATTGAAAATGATTGGCCGAATTTATGGATATTTTGAAAGTCTAGAAAAGAAAGAAAATTCATTTTAAAAATAACCTCTAGCATCACAAAACTGCTGTGTTCTTGTGGAGAACTTCATTGTATAGAAGAAATATATCTGTCTCTTAAGTAGAAAAGTTTTTGGTAAAATATTGTTTTCAGCAAAATACTGCCTAATATTTCAGCAAAATACTAAAAATGCAGAAAAACTTTACAGTTTAAACCAATGACTCATTGATCAGGAATCTGCTGAAGAACTGGGTAAGGATAGTACAACTTGTGTCCTAGATAGTGTATCTTTTACATAGTTATGGAACAAGATACTAGGTCTGCTCAATGCCCATTTTTTTTTTTTTTATATTGCTCTGTGACAATGAGTATTTCTTACGAATATAGATGTGGTTTCAAAGAACTTCTTACACCTTGCTATATTCTTAATCATTGCAGATATCTGCAATTGCATAAAACCTGTTTCCTATCAACACAGTACATTTAAGAAATATAAACTCGTTCCTATTATTAAAAAAGGAAAAGAATACTCTGAATTGCTTTGTCTTAAGAGTTAGAAGCTGATGTGGCATCCATAATATTAAACTTCTTTATGCTGAGTTCTTTATGGATGTTGAGCTTCTGTGTGACTATCCATATGGTCACACAGGTCAAATTAAATTTGGTGAATGAAACCAAAGAATGTAATTTGTTTTTAATCTAAACTTTACCAAGCAGCAACAAGGATAGCAGAGTTTGATTAAACTTAATAACAATAAAAATTTTGATTTTGTATTATTGTTCAGGCATTTTTATTTTTAAATTCTTGATAATGTTTGTATAATAAAAGGACATAGTGTGCTAGGGTTCAACATATTGAATGAAGTATACTGCTTGATGATCAGTATCATATGAGAAAGTACTTCCAAAATGAACTCGTAGGCATAATGTTGAAAAATATGGTTCTGATGTACAGTTCTAGAAATGCTGAAAGGAATTTTCAAATTTTTTAAAACATATCAATAAGTTATATACACGTGTGAGTAGGGATTAAAATTTTTGTAGTGATAATATTGTTTGAGAAAAATTTGCGATAAATCGGATAATGCCACTTATCATACATCAGTTAGAGAACTAATTTATATTAAAGCAAGCAAGCTGTCTTTTCTAATTTTATATACTTGTATATTGATGAGAATAGGACCTTACATTAATTGTCAGTCTAATAAAGTGATAATCAAAATGTTTTTAAATTGGAGCTAGAAATTTTTGAGTTAAAGTAGCAAGTGAGAATCAAAAAGTAGTACATGATTTTTATGATGCCATACATTTGTAAACTCACATGACCTGTCATGTCATTACGAACTCAGTCTCCGAGGGTACTGTTGGTTACCGATTGTAATTTGATTCTTGGTCATTTATATTGCGTGTATTAGTTTGGATGAATAAATAGCCTAAAACCAAATTGGTGATCTTTTATTCAAGTCTGCATTTCTTCTTTTTATTAATTCCCAGATAATTTAGGTTATTATTTTCTTGTTAATTTACGCATAACCATTGTTAGATGCTTTTTAAATTTACATTATTAACATTGTTGTAGAACTTATTGAATCCACAGAGCCATTTAAACACTCACAAATTTGAAAGAGTTGGAATTCTTGAATCTAGCATACAAGAGCTCTTTTGCCCTAGCACTTGGGAATTCTGCTCCCGTGTCATGGCTTCACGTTCTGTCCCAAAGTCGATGCGACCTTTCTCACCATACTTTTGATTTGATCCATAAATGTTGCAATGAGCAATCCTCCACTTATTATCTAAAGCACGAACAATGCAACCATCAATCAGCCTCGGCCCCATGACCATCACATACTAATTCTTTCGTTCAGGATTTTAAAAAAAAGATAATAATAATTATTTATTGTTTCTTGCTTTACTTAATGCTTTCAAGTTCATATTCCATTCTAACTAGGACTTATTTTACTTCATCAGATTCTGATTGATAATAAAAAGCTATCACCTTTCATTGTTAAAATTTGTTTTGAAATCTGGTGAATCTTGTTCTTCTTTAAGTCACTTCAGTTGCTTAATCCTTAGCAGAATTGTAATCAACAGAATGAATTTCAAATATATGGTGTGATGACCACAAACCAACACGTGATCATTTTGAAACTGGGGTGAAAATTGACTTCGAAACAAAGCAGTAAAATCTCTAGTATTAAGGTGCATAATTTTGTTTTAAATTCTTTTGGAATATTTTTCTTTTGATCACTATTATTTTTAAGGAGTTAGCCTATCTGTCGATAAAACAATACAAACTGTGGTCCCATGAGTTCAAAGAAAAAAGTTTTAAATTGCCCTTTACACCAAAAGAGAAGCCACTGAAATACAAATTTACAATTTTATTTATTTATTTAAAAAAGTTGCATGGGTCACCTAACTGAAACTATTAGCATGAAAAAGAAAAAAAAAAAAGTACTAACATGCATGTTAAATAGATAAATGAAAGTTATTCTTAGAATTTTGTATTAAATTTTTATACTGAATTTTAATAAGGAAACAAATAATGATGTCTTGCAATTGTGTTGGTATAATGAGATAGTTATTTCAATTATGAAAAGACATTCTCGTCTCAGCTTCTAAAATTGAACTCTGTTTTGTTTAGACTGCATATATCTATATCAGGTATTGTAAAAAAAATTCATTTTTAAGTTAATCAAGTAGCATTTGAAGTAAAAATATAAAACAAAAACTAATTGCGCTTTAAGATAACTATCCATTTTCAAACACCAAATTTTGTTTTTTCTGTAAAGAGATGCTAAGTTTCATTAAATAAGTTTTATATGATCCCACTTCACAGTTATGTAATTTGCTATAAGCTTTTTTTTTTATTTGTTTTTATTCTTTTTAGCCAATTATCAAACATGGTTATTTTAAAACAAGCATTTGAAAGGTAACATTGAATTTTTTTTACTCATAATTCAGACTTTAGTTAACACAGCATCTATAATCTGACTTTGGAATTCTATACATACACTAAAATATTAAACAAAAGAATGAATCAAACATGAAAATACCAGCTACTAGTGTTGAACATTTCGCATGCATGTACTCATGGGCTAGGAAATCTAGATTACCAGTTACCAGCTTTTATTTAAACATAAGTAAATTATAACTTTTTGTTATAAATTAATTTTAATAGTATGTATTAAATTAACGTGCTCAAATTTTATGATGTATTAAAAAATTTTAAGTAACAATAAGGCACAAGAAAAGATGGAGTAGCACAAAAGCAAAATGTTTTTGAAACTAATTATTACTTTTTATAATAAAATTCCACGCAGCATTTGGCCCACCAGTGGCCAAGCTCTAAAATTGCTGAAAAATTTTGATTAAAATTTTTCTAGCAAAATTTCTGACAATTGTAATAAATTCGATGTGAAAAGCAATAATTTGCATATATGCCATTTCATGTCACATTTTTGAATGTTTGAGCCATGTGGCTCGAAGATTGAGAATAATCCATTAGATTTAAATAATGGGAGTGAGGTTGTCAATTATGGCATAAGAAATTTAGTAAACATGCCATGTAACATTCTTGATTGCCATTCGCACTGTGTGCTGGTGCAGAATTATGTTAAAAAATCCATTTTTGGCTTTCAAAATGCATATCTTATTAAAGAAATATAAAATTTCTCAAAATGTGTTCATGGTGTGCTTCTTTCTATCCTGTGATCAACAAAAGCAGTAAATTTTTTATCATTAGCATTTATCGCTTCAAACAATTATTCTTTGGGATAATTGTTTTGGAATATCATTCCAGGTGCTAGATGGAGCATCCTGTGACAGAATTCTATTACATGGCTTTCATGTGTTTAGTCAGTGGTGAATAAAAACAAATTTGTGTCCTAGGCTGCCTGTGATTATTTAAGTAGCATTCAATATTTTGCATGTTTGTTTTCAAATTAATTTCTTAATTTTTTCAGTTTATTAGGTTGATGGCCAGACTTTCACTCTTTCAGATACGATCGTGCAAATTGTGATCTTGTGCTCGTGTACTTTGAAGTTTTTTTTATATAAAATGTTAGGTTTTCATTGTGCTCTTTCTTTGATAACTTTCAGGTTTTGTGGAATGTTCATTGTGTGTTTGTTTCTTCTTTGTTGTCTGTCCAAAGCATGGCTCAGACTTTGAAATTACATGATTGTTTATATAAGACACTGCCTGCATTAGTACAATCAACAAATGAATAATGTCATGTTGTTTCTTTCCTTGCATTATATAGATTTAAAATTGCTATTCTTAATTAACCGTTACACATAAAGGGGAGGGGACTTAACATTTTTTCGTACATAGAATTACTCATATTTAATAAATTTTATTTGTGGATATAGATTCCTTTTCAAACTGTTCCCATGATCTTTGTTGTTGATTGTTAAGAACAATGATGTAGCAGGCTTTGTTTGATTGTATAAAGGAAGTATTATACTGCTTGGGGACTGAGTATCATATGAACAGGAAGTACTTCTGAAATCAATTAGGTATGTTTTATGTCCGAAATTTATGGATATAATGTACATTTTTGGAATTTTTTTAAATATTCTTTTTCTTTTTTTTAAGTTTCTGTTGAAATAGTTCACTGAAAATTCACATCACACTTGTTAACGTAACAGCATTTGAATTTGGCCATTAAAAGTCGTTAGTATATTCTCTGCAGAAGAAATGTAGGAAGTGACATCATTTGCTAGAATACAGGGTGATCATATAAAAAAAAAAAAACTTTTCCAGTATATGAACTCCCCTGCGACTTATTCGCTCAACCAACTGAAATGAAATTTCAGATATGGTTCAGTTGAAGGTATGCACTCGAGATTGTGATAATTTAAAACAAAAGAGCTTTCAAGATTACATTGAAAATTGCAGTACCCATTTTTTTTCTTGCGCATTAAAAAACAGTAAGTGGCATTGGAATGATACGCATGTGACAAAAATTGCTGGCTTGAAATATATGCAAAGAAGAGCATTGTAAAACACTAGTGAACAATACAGAGAGGAAGTGTATTAATGCACTATGTATAATTCACATGCATAGACAGCAGAAGCACCGATCTAAAAACACTATGTGCAAAGCATTGCTTGTGGAAAACCTGCAATAAGCAGTGTGGGAAGACTTTCTTCCATCCTGTTTAAATGAGGAATAAGATGACACAGGGAAACAAGGTGAATTCATAGACCTCTTTTATCTGAATGGAAAAAATGCTGCCAAAGCAGTGGAAATTTAGATGAGGCTTTTGTTTTGTAAAAACTACATGATTTGGTAAATAAGTTTGAAGAAACTGGATGAACGTGTGAAAGACCACAATCTGGACAACTGTGTGTTCCTGGTTGCTGAAGTACATAATACAGTTACTGCAGGTCTATTACATACTGCAAGAAATGTTGCCTGCAGTTTGGTTGTACTGAAAATAGTAATTCTGAAGCTTGTGTGTTCTGTTAACATTTCCGTATTATTTCCAGTGTGTCCAGATGTTGGAGAGAGCAATAACCTGGAGACGAGCAACAATGTGTTGAATTTTGAATTGTTTCCTCATCAGATATGATGAAGTTAGTAAGTGGCCACCTCCAGATATGATGGATGGAAGAGGCACATTTCTTATTAACTGGGAATGTAAACTGCATTCACTTGGCTGATGAAAATCCTCATTATGTGGCACAAGTGGCCTTCACATTAAGTTAAAGTGACTGTGTAGTGCAGCATCGCAGGTACTTTAATTCTTGGTGTGTACTTTTATGAAGAGATCGTTTCCACAGTGAAGTGAAAAGTGCTTCATTACAAGTGCTTGGTATACAAGTTTTGCAGAATTGCAGCAAGGAAATGTCATTAATAGTATTGTATGGATGCAAGATGCTGCTCTTCCACATGTCACCACATGTGTTCGGCAAGTTCCACATGTGTAGCACTTTGGGGATAGGGTTATCTCCAGTCACTTTGCAGTTTCATGGCCACCGTGATTCCCTGACCGTACTTCATTGGATTTCTGGTTTCAGGGTTATTTGAAATCTAAGGTATAGACATCAAATCCACAAGATTTGTCGGAATTGAAAGGGGCCATAAAACGTGAAATTATACTGGTTCTTCCTGCAATGCTACATTCGTCATTGTTATTGTCAAGCTCCTGCATGCAATGCATTTTCACCTGTAAAGATGGGCACATTGAAAATTTGTAATTCCAATAAAAGTTTTCTCTCTCTCTCCTCTTTTGTATTCGCATTGGTTCTTTACACTGCTGTTCTTTCCTACTTGTATCATTCTAATGCCATCTACAATGCATTGATTAATTTGCACAGGGGAGTTGGGAAAAAAAAATAAAAGGTGTTTCCATTAAAAAATTCCAACATTTCTTAGCTGTAACAGTAACTGTGAGAGTTCTGTTCTTTTAAACCATTCCAATCTTGAGCACGTACCTTCAAATAACAATATTAAATTTCATTTCGATTGGCTTAGTGGATAGACCTCTAGGGATTCATTATACCGGAGAATATTTTTATGACCACCCTGTAGATCTTATAATGAAGTTAAAACATCTTTCAACTGTTTGGCAAGAAGTTATACTTTTAAAGAAAGAAGCTTGGATTTCTTTGACCAGAAACAGATCTAAATATGCCAAAACTGCTTTAATTGTAAGCACACCCTTCGTCCCTGCTGTTACCTTTTATTAATAGGCTTTTTCAAGATCAAACAACATCCAGAACCATGTTTTGGACCAGTTGTATTACATAATGCTTTTAGAAATATCATGAGCCTGAAGCAAGGATGAAGTTTTGGATCTGATGTTCTATAGTTATTTTAAAAGTGATTATGTTAAATTTTTACATTTGGAGCAGATATGCCCAACAAGCATTTTTGGTGAAACAGTCATTCCAGTTTCTCAAAATTTGTTTTTTTATTTTATTTTATTTAAAGATGTTAAAAAATAATCTTTAAAATTTTTCAAAATTTCGACCAGCCTGTAGTATACTGCTGGATGATGAAATATAATGGGATCGGAAGGTTCTTCCAAGAATAGATTTTTTGTGTTTTATATCCATATATATGGCTAGAACGTAAAATTAGAGAATTGACTGAGATGTTGTTAATTATATAAAGGACGTATTATACTGCTTGATGATGAAATATCATGTGAGCGGGAAGTACTTCCGAAATAAAATTCCTGTGTTTTATGTCCATATATATAGCAAGAACATACAAATATAGAATTGTCTGGGCTGTTATTGATTATATAAAGGAAGTATTATACTGCTTGAAGATAAAATATTATGGTATCTGGAAGTCATTCCAAAATTAATTTTCTGCATTTACTTCCAAAATTTTTGTAGAATTTACTGAGGAATACATTATAGAATTGACTGAGATTTTATTGCTTTTATGATGGAAATATTGTACTGCTTGGTGATGAAAGATTTTTTGCATTCTTCTAACATAATATTTCGGTATTTTTTGCTAAAAAATTTGGTAACAATATGCAACTACGAAATTGACTTAAGATGTTATTTCTTATATGAAGCAAGTATTATACTGCTTGATTATCAAATACTGTGTGTGGGATGTAGTTTTAAAATTAATTTTCTGTGTTTTATATCCAAAAATATGTCTGCAACATACAATTATGGAATTGATGGGGATATTATTTATTATATGAAGAAACTAAAAATTGTTCAATGCCTTTCGTGTTGGAAAAGATTTAAAATGTTCTGCCTGCACGTTTACTGTTTCCTCTGGAAGACAGTTCCAGAGTCCCACAAAGAAAAATTTTAATCATGAAATAACTTCCTCATAATCCAGCAGATAACAGGACATTTCACAAGAAAAGTTTACTAATTGTGTTACTGCTTATTCGTGCAGCAAATAACGGTGATTATTTTGTATTCCATGAAAGAAAATTCTTTGTGGCTGTTCAGAGACATTTTCATTTAGAATACTCATATCATCACCCTCCAGGTTAGAACTCTATAAAATGTCGGTGGAAACAATTTGAGGAGAAAGTTAAGGCACTGGTAGGCCATCCACCTCCACGGAGGATGTTGACTGAGCGAGGCAGGCTTTTACGACAAAATCCGAGTACTGTGACTCTTTTTGCCAGTTTGCAACTGGTAATACTGAGAAACACAGCTATGAGATCTTAAAATTCATCCGTATAAAATTAAATTGTGTGAATTTCAACCAAATGACAATTCTAATTTAATTTCGGTTTCGCTCTGCATGTTCAGAAGAAAATCGATGAAGATAACTCTTGCTTTGTAAGCAACTTCTCCAGTGAAGAAAAATTTCATGTGTCTTGTTATGTTAATCATCACAACTGTTGGATTGGGGGAATTCAATCTCATCATGCAGTAAGAGAAAAAGCACATTCTCAGTCTCAAGTTATCTTTTGTGTAGACACTGCTTCTTGTATATGTGCTTTCATAGTTTCAATGGAGCTACGCAAAACATTTCCTGTTCATTGGATTGGTCGTGGGGACTCAATACCATAACTTCTAGGATCACCCAATGTGCCAGCCTTTGACTTTTGGGGGTATGTTAAAGATGGATTGTAGTTAACTCCAGTTCAGGACATCTCTGACCTGAAATGACGAATCGCTGAAGTCATTGGAGGAAAACCTGCTGAAGTGCTGCAAACTACTTGCCGTAAAATTGGTTATTGAGAGTATATCATGTGTGTCTTACTTTGCTTCTTAAATATGAAATGCTCTGCATAGTTTTGAACTGCCCTTATAGCATTTTGTTTGATAAAACATCATGTAAGCGAGTAATTTTCTGTGTTTTATGTCTAAAAATATGGCTAAGATATGTAGTTATAGAATTGACTGTTTTATTAATGACATGAAGGAAATATTTTAGAGCTTGATGGTGATATTTCATATGACCGCAAAGTACTTTATAAATATAAAATTGGGGTGTATAATAAAATTTCTGTGTTTTATGTCCAACATTTTTCTAGGATGTACAATTATGGATATGATTGGGATATTTTGTTTATTTGAAGGAAATGTAATACGGCTTGATGATGAAATTTCCAAAATTAAGTTTCTCTGTTTCTGTCCGAAATTTTTCCAACATGTACAAATAGAAAATACTATACTGCTTGATGATGGAATATCATGTGAGCAAGTAGTCTTCTAAAATACATTTCTTAAGTTTCTTTCCCAGAAATCTTTTTACAATGTACAGTTACGGAATTCTCTTTCCTGTTATTTATTACATGAAGGAAGTATTATACTGCTTGATGATGAAATATCATATGAGCGGGAAGTACTTCCGAAATTAATTTTCTATGTTTTATGTCCAAAAATATGACTGAAACATACAGTTACGGAACTAAAGGGGATAATGATTATCTAAAGGATGTAAAAATTATCAAGCATTTTTTTTTTCTTCCATATTGGTGAACAAATGGAAATGCAGTACTTACATGTATGTTGTATTCTTTGTAAGACAAGTTATAACAGTTTGACACCGAAAAATTTTAAAAATTAAATAACATCCTCCTAATTCGGCAGATGGCATGACAACATTTGTCAAAATTTGCCAATTGCGTTAGCCATGAAATGGTTAAGGAAAAAGCAATGTGCATTTTGTGGTGCCATTAAATCAGATGTGTTGTAACTGTTCCGAGACAGTTTCGTTTAGCATGCTCAAATTGTCATTCTGCAAGTAAGGTCTCCATTAAAGGGTAGTACCAGGAGTTGATAGACATGGGAAATGCGGAACACAGGAAAGGTGCTGCTAGCATGTGAACCTCAAGCTATAATGTTGATTGGGGTCAGGTAATGTTTTATGAGAAACACAATTATGTCCAGTCTTCATGACAGTGTGCAGCTGGGGATACACAAAGCAACTTTTCAGAGAATTTTGTATAAACTTCTCAAACGTCATCTCTATAAAGTTAAATTTTTGCATGAATTGAAACCAAATGACAAGCCTAAACGTTTTGATTGCACTGAACATTTTTATAGTAAATCAATCAAGGTAACTCTTACTTACAAACCATCTCCACAGAGATATATTCCCATGTTTCTGGTTATGTTAACTGCCATAACTGTTGGATTTTCAGAACTATCTCACAGTAGAAGTAGATGTATGCAGTTGCCCGAAGTGAATGTTTGGTGCACATTGCCTGTGAATGAAATCTTCGAACCATTGAATGAGAAATATTTCTCTAATGAAATTTGAAGAAATAAGTTTAAATGAAATGCAATAAAAAATTTCGATAATTTAATATTCTTTACAATAAAGTCGTAGGGTGGACACATCAGGTTTTTTTTTTTTTTTTTTTTAATTCTATGTAAGAGGAATGCAGTAGGCTTTGATTGATGAGATGAAGGGAATATGGTGCTCCTAAATGATGAAGCTACTTCTGGGTATATGGAAAGACATGGAGGTCTGTGCTGCTGTCTAAAGAATAACACCCCAGACGCAGACACTGCCTCCTTTGTATGCATCGCTTTCACAGATGTTTGATGGATGATAATGGGTTCCAGGTTTTCTCCACATCAAATAATGCCTACGTTGCTTCGAAGGCTAAATCTGGACTCATCCTTAAAAAGAACAGCCCTTTAATGATCAGCTATCCAGTGGATATGTTGACGTGACCACCTCAAACGTCCCCTTGCATGACGTGACGTGAGCGACATGCAAATGGCTTGTCAACTTGCGTGCAGACCTCCTTCATGAAGCTTTTTAAGTACAGTTGATGTTGACACCAGCCTTCCAGTGGCTGCAGTAAGGATTGATATGAATTGAGTTCAGGTCCTGTTCCTTCATGCACATAACAACAATTATCAATAATTAGTGCTTGTTGTAGCGATTGGCTGTCCTTGGTTGAACCTCTTTGATGCTGAATCTGTGGTTAGAAATTGTTACCAAAGTTTATGAACCACAAAAGGACTCGCATTTAGCCATATGGCCACTGTTGTTTGACAGTGTCCTACCTGTAGTATCCCGAGTAGCTTTCCATCGCAGTTCTTCAGGCAAGTGATGTCTGAATATCATTGTTACAAATTGGCTATCCCAGATTTCTTATCTCAGTATCACAGTGAAATTAGCCAGCTTTCTCTGAAACATGCAAGTTTATGCTCCTGGCAGGTTATGTATTTTGATAGCAACACCACTAGTTTGCATGCTGGAGTTTTACTCAGCAATTCTTATTTGATAACATATTCAAATTTTATACAGATTACCTTATTTTTGAAAGAGTTATCACTATTTTTGTGATTTCTTCCTTGATTTTTGGAAGTCGGTGTATTTATTATCATTTGTAATCATGACTTGGGGCCCTTGTCACTGGGGGCATATTCTGTAGCATTTTTATTCATACAAGTGAGAGATGCACTGCATCAGCCAATCAGCGAGAGGCACACATCATGTGAATGTTTGGACTTCACAAATTTTTCTCTCCCCGAATCTGTTCTGGCAGTCCATGGATGATAAAGGCTGCAATGGTTCTCCTGGTACAAATTCCATTTCTGCACGTGAATCAGTTTTAATACTTAATGGTGTTCCATTCTATTTTATTAAAATATTGGAATCAGATAACTAACATTCTCCTTCAGTTGCAAGGCACAGGGATCAAGACCTCATTCCATCATGCTGATGGAAGCAGTGTACAAAGAATTAAATATAAGTACTGTCCATTAGTGCAGTGACTGAAGGTGCAGAACCTTGTTAGTTTGTCCTTAATGGGATTCTTTTCAACTGAATGCAAAACATCGTTAGTTTATCCTTAATGGGATTCTTTTCACTTGAATAGACTGTCGGCATTTTTGCTTATTATTGTTAATGTAAAGCGAGTTGGTTTCTCCCATAGTTTTTCAAAAGTCACCCTTCATAATGGTGATAACTTTCAAGTACTTTGCCATATTTAAACAAATTACAATATATCTGTATGTAAAATTTGTTCATTAATTCAAAAAGTGTTCGTGTAATTATAAATGAGTAAAAAAATTGAAATTTTCATTAAATTGAGCTGTAAAAATTTATATTGTGCTAGTTATGTAATTTATATGCTGTTGTTTTAGTTGATTTTATTCTCTGAGTGGCACAACATTTTGGATTGACTGGTGAAGACTTGTATGTAAACAGTTTCTATTAACTAAGTTTTTATAGTTACTTATTTGGTCTCCCCATTTTTCATAAACTTAACATTACATCATTAAAGGAACTTAATAAAGCAAAATATATTAAATTGTAATGTGATATGTACCAGGTAACAAAAGGAAAAAAAAACTCATGATCGGATAAAGGGCAGTCATGCTACTTGAGGTTAAAAGTGAAATTTGTATAGCTTTCAAAGCATTTGTTTGCACTTGAAAAAGTTTTTTTTTAAAACCTTTTAAACATCATATTTTTGTACAGTTTTTATAGCATTTTTATATAATTTCTACTTGTATTCTAAATTTGTACAGTTTTAAATTTAGGAGGGAATTTTAAAAATAGAGGATAGTGTTTGTATTGTACTGATAAGCATAAACAATACAAATTTCTTAAATTATCATTACATAAAGCATGACTGGTTTTTTAGTTTTTTATACAGTTAAATTGCATTCTTTAAAATTCTTCCAATTAAATTTAGTACTGTTCATTTCATTTCACTTATTTGTATTATAGGTTTTTTAATCATAAAAATAATACCAGATTTAAGTTTTTTTGAGAGGAAAGATACCTCCCTGGCAAAAGATAGCAGTTGGGTGCTTGTACTCTCATACATAAATGAAGAAGGTTTTATACTCTGATTTATGAAGTTATATAAATTAGACACTTTGGCCTTGTATAGCTTATTTTACTTTGTCATTTAATGTACTATGATTATTTATTTATTTTTATGAAACCAAGCTTGTATTTCAGATTTTAGCCTGAGTTACATAAATATGTTATTTTACCCTTTAATTGTTATTATTTTTAGTTACTGATTGATGTCTTATGATTTCTCATATGAAAACAAGCTTATATTAATTTTTGATTTTAGTTTAGAGTATGTTAATTTGTTCTTTTATCGTTAGTTACTAATTTGTCTTAAAATTGGAAGATTTAATATGATTTACCCGTGTAACTGAAACATTTTTTTAAAATAAAAAGAAACTGATTTATATTTGGCATGTTTTGCTGAAATGAACTAATTTTATAAGAATGTGAAGGGACTGTTGCCATTTAAAATTAGAAGTTTTTTTGCCTTACATATTGAAAAATTTGTATTACTAGCTTCTGAGAATATGCGCTGTGCTGTAACTTTCATAGCAATGCTTAAATATTCTTAGTAGCTCATACGGTAAACTAAATAAAACTCAGCTGTTTATGTGGTAAACCTTCCTTTATTTAATCAACACATATCGAGAGTAAATGCTTACTGTATAGTAACGTGAATGATAGCAGTGATAATTAACATCTGATGATTGAAGTGAAAATATGCATATGCACACAAGCATGTACACATACATAAGCAGATAAAAAAATTTCAACTTATAAAAATCGTTTGACATTAACTCCTCTTCTGGTAGCAATACTAAATGAATATATTTCAAAGTTTAACTTATGAAACTCTGTATTCCTTTTGACTGTTCTAAAATGTTTAAAATTGAGTCATAATTCTGTGATTAAATTTTGGAATAAAGGTTCGTAATCCCAAAGAAGTATGCTTGGATCATGTTTATGGTGATCCATCTGTCCTATTCTACAGCGAAATAATTGGTCAAGCAGTTTCATGTGGGCTGAGAATTCATAAAAGAGGTGTATATTGAAGTTATATTATTCAAGGCACTGGTATACGAAGTTATTGTGCTCAGGAAGAAATATTGAGTGTGAGAAGTTAAAAGATCAACAAAATAGCAGCAAGATAGGATCTCTCTAAAACAACTGTTGTGCACCTACTACGTGAAGTCGCTACAACTTCTTTGAACAATTCCAAAACAATTTGTCATGTTCTGTGAATAATTGCTATAATCTTTCATTATAAATTGGAGAAATTTTTGGAATCGATCATAATTGGTGATGAAATAGTGGTTTTCTCTAATTCAGTTTTAAAGAAAAAAAATTGGTGTAGTGGTGGAAACCAAACTGTTACAGAAAAAATGCTGCAGCAGTGAATGGAAAAGGTAATGGTCACCATTTTTGAGGACCTTTAAGAGGTCCTCTCGATAGACATTAAAGAAAGAAACACAACCATTAATGGGGAATATTATGTTAGCTTTTTGCATAAACTATGCAATGACATTAAAAGAGAAAAAACATAGATTGCCAAGCTCTGGTACCATCTCTTTGAGAATGAACTTGTGCAATCAGCTTTCATTACTAAAGAAGTAGTAAAGAATTGTAGGTTTAAGGAGCATAATTAGCCCCTTATCCCAGACTCATTTGATTATTATATGTTCACCAAACTGAAATCTGACTTTTATGGAAGGAGGTTTAATTGTGATTGTGTGAAAAGGGCATCATACAATATTTTGAGAACAAACCTACGAATTAATTCTTCAAGGATATAGAGTTAGTTGCACAGTAAATATTTCAAAAGGTGTAACAAAATATAAAAAGGTGATATTAAAAAATAAACTCTTACCATTTTTTGTTTCTTTTAGAAATATAGCAGACCAAAAATTTTATAATTTACAAACAAGGTTAGAAGTAATGACCAGCAGAAATTTTGATGGCTTAGAAGTGTTGATCCATAATGAATAAGAAATTGGAGGCGAAGGCAGATTAAATCTTTATTTTTTATTTCAGCTTGTGGCCACAATCAAGTTTGCACATTAAATGTGCCTATTCCAAAAAAGCTTACATTTTTGAAAAATTTTCAGTAAGATAGAAGGAGCAGACAGACAGCAGTCCAGCTAGGCTAAAGCAAAGTGCCTTATGTTCAGGGTGAAATCTTAATTCAGACTGAGTTAGTTTGGGTTCACAATGTATTTTGATTGGACAGTTAATACTTCTGTAAAATTACTATTGGCTGCTTGAGTTTTAGTTCTATTTACATCATCAGGAATTATGTAAGAGTCATATGAAGTGGATTAATCTAAAAATGACGCAGTGCAAAGAGAGGCCACTACTTTTCTTACATAAAAATAAGGAATATGTAAAAGATTAAATTAGTAATGTAAATTTCCCTTCTCAACTCTATAAGTAGTGGCCCCTCTCTGCACTGTGTCATTTCTAGATTAATCCATTTCATATGACTATGTAAATAAAACTAAAACTCAAGCAGCCAATAGTAATTTTACAAAAGTGTACAATCAAAATGCATTGTAAACCAAAACTAACTCAGTGTGAATTAAGATTTCACCCTGAACATAACGCACTTGCTTTCAGCGCTTTGGCCTAGCTGGGCTGCTATCTGTCTGCTCCTTCTATCTTAATGAAAATTTATCTAAAATGTAAGCTTTTTGGAAATAGGCACATTTAAGGTGACAGCTGAATTGTGGCCACCGCATGTTAGCTGATATAAGAAATGAAGATTTAATCTGTCTTTGCCTCCAATTCACTAGTCATTATGGATCAACACTTCTCCACCATCAAAATTCCTGTTGGTTATTACTACTGAGTTTGTTTTTATTATTTCATATATATAGCAAGCAAATTTGAAAGACAATTTTTGTTATTCCTCATGGTTAGTAAGCCTTAGGAGGCAAAAGACAGAAAGAAAAGCTAAAATGATCTAAATAATGGAAGCTGGGAGGGGGGGTAGAAAGTACATGTATCATTACAGCTATGAAATTGTAGTCTGCTCCATGACAAGAACTATTTTACATAACTTGATGTTGCAACAGCATTGTGAAGCATTAAATACCAAAACAATGTCTATAAGACTGAAAACTATTTTAGATCAATCTGTAAAGATAGTGAATTTTATTACATGTTGGACCATGAATTTTTACTAAATTCTGTGATATTTGCAATTTACACAATGAAATGGGTGGTAATCACAATAAGCTCCTTTTAATGCAGTGTGTGGTGGTTGTTAAGGAGAACAGTTTTAGCTAGATTTGTTGAATTACTTTCAGAGGCCCAAGTATTCTTGACGGAATCCAAATTTGAAATCTCATTGTTTTACTGGCTGTTGTGTTTAATGTATTTATTCAATATTTTTAAAAAACTAAATGAACTGAATTTTAGTTTACACTGCTCCAGCACAAATAGCTTTACTGTACATGATACAATAAATGCAGCTTTGAGAGAACTAGAATATGCAATTAAGAACATGAAAAGCAGTAAAGTTGATTCATTACCAACATTAGGAAAGAATTCCAACATTTTTGGACGAACGTAATCTGTTACTAACTTCAAGCAGCTAATTGAAGACAGGAAAAAACTGCATAGGACTTGATAGCAATCTGGTTGGGATCTTTTCATTCCTACTATCTTGAAAATTTAGAAAATAAAAGTTGGATGTGGGGTCTGGTTTTTATTGCAGATATTGTACTAGGTAATGTTTCATTTCAAGGGGGAAAAAATCAGATTTTATATGTTTCATGTGACAGTCTTATAAATGAGTTCAAAAAAGGTGACTTGTGTGATTTTGGTTTAAAAGAAAAGCAAAATATATTCCAACAAAGTGATAAAATCTTTAATGAGTTTTATCTCATTATATTTCTGTAAAGCTCAATATTCAGTTATGCTGTTAATTTAAAAAAAAAATACAGGAAATGAAAGCAACCTTGAACATTGCACTTGAAATTGATGAAGATAAAGTTAAATATGTCAAATTTGGTTGCAATGAAAGAGGTTTATTTGTTTCATTAAACCATATTAGTAATAAATCTTAATATTTGTTATTATGTATTATTATCCACTGTTTGATACAATATTTTATTGTAATATAAAAATTTCAATTACAAATATAAGTGAGTAATATAAATTCAGAATGTTATATTCTTTGACTGTAAACATTCCATTTAGGATGCATTGATTTTTAATTGGAAAATGCTTTTATATTGGGATATATATAGTTTTGGTTCTTATTTATATGGTACAAGTTTGAGAACCTCTGTACTAGTTGATTAATTCATATCCACTTGCTTCTGACCTTGCAGTGTACACAAGAATAGCTGATCCCCACAAAATGGTTATGTATAGTTGAGCTGTGATTTGCATATCATTATGCTCACTCATAGAGCTCTTTCTTAAACTGGTTCTGAATCATCTGGTAGGTTTATGTTAAGTCATCATTTTATCTTCATGTCTACTTTTGTCAGCTCCAACTAGGATGCAAATTAGCTATGTGTATATAAGAACAGAGTTTTTGAATTTTGAAAAAAAGCTTTAACCATGATGCTGTTCTTCATAATATTTCCTGCCCCAGCTTTGACACGGCCACTGTTAGCCATTTGCTAGCTGAGTTTGCTTGCAAAATTAGAAAAGTCTAAGCCAAAGCTTGATAGGTTATTACTTGTGAGTTGAAAGTTAATTTTACATAAAACTCCTACAATGGAGATTGAATTGTAAGCACAAGCTGTGCAAATTTTAAAGTTTGAACTTGGCCATTTCAACCTCCTTTTGAGTTGGAGATGTTTTAGTAGTCGGAATGATAAGTTCCAGTCTCACAAGAACCAAATTAGCGAGTATTGGTTTCCCTGTAACTTCACCTGGACTCTGCACTAGTGGATTATGGTGCTATTTATGACTGAATCATATTTTGATCTACAGACTAGTTCCTGAAAATTGTTTGTCTGAAGAATGACTGGAGTTTGCTATTGTATCAATAACATTTGTAAAATGCATGTATGAGACAGTAGTGACTTGATGGTTTGAGCAAGATTTATTATCACTGGCTGCAATGGTATCCACAGTTTCCTTCATGGTATTATAATGCAGTGCAAAGATCACATCCTTGCTGAAGGCGTTCACGCATTTTATGTGGTCGTTCATTTTGATGCTGCTGTTAGGAATAAGTTCATGTGGATTGTATCGCTACCCAGCTCATAGAATTCAAAGTGCTGCTTCATGTGAAATGGTCATTGAGATCACTCAAATGTAGGTATTAAGAGAACACATTTGATGAGTAACTAGACAAAACAGTTTATGGAATAATCTGGGATCACACTGATTTAGCTTAAAATATTTGTTCTTTGTATGTTATACTAAATGTATACTATTATTCATTGCAAGTATTGTCTTTTCTGATCTTGTCATTCTTATAGTCATTTGTTATCCTTCATATAATTATTAAATTAATTACTTCATATACCATAGTGTGCATATATGTGTTAGTTTTAAAAAAAAATTTGATAATAATTTGTTAATTTCAATATGCAATTTTTCCCCCTTTTAGTTTTCCCCTGTTGCTGGTGATGCTAAAAATGCTAATGTTCCACCACCCACACAGTTAACTAAAATCAAGTACAGTGGTCCTCCATACATTAAAAAAGATAAGCGACAAACTTCTTCAAGGTTTAATGTCTCAAAAAACAGGGAACTTCAAAAGCTGCCTCTTCTTAAAGGTTAATCAACTTTTATTTAACTGTTTGAAGTTTTTATTAATGATTTATATATATATATATATATATAAACTTTAAAAGTTTTTAAAAATTCTGTAATATTTTGATATTTCTGTTGTTTTAAAAATTTTGTAATATTTTTACATAAATTTTTAAATTTAGAAGATATAAATATCAATAGAAATGTGAAGGCATAAAATTTTACATTCAAATTATTAAATTAATTGCTGATTAGCTGACTGTGCTAAAATAAATGCTTACTCTAATAATAATTAAGCAAAAGTCACATCCCACTTTTTTAATGTTCTCCCAATTTATTCTTAAATAAATAAAAAAAACTTTTAAACATATTATTAACAACTATAAGCATCCCCCCCCCCATTTGTGAGGAATACATCCAGGACGAAAAGCTTTGTTGCTGACCTTCATAGCATGAGATCTCATTGTAGCTTCCAAAATTATATAAGTGGAATAAAATGAGCTTTTAAAAACCTAATGATCCTGATTGATATTAAACCTGATGAGCCTGATATTTGATTTTTATCGTAAAGCAAACACTCGGACTTTAGACAGGAAATAAAACAAAATTTGAACATGAAATGCCTGTTTGTGTGCAGAATGAAAGTAAAAGCCTGTCCACACAAGTACGCTCACAACATAGTTGCCGTAATTTTTTTTTCCGCTGGCATAAAATCGCATTATGCAGAGGACATAAAACTCAGTTCGCTCATGTTCAGCTTTTTCGCCCATGACATGAACGAACAGCCAATAGCTGACTGAGTTCTTATCACATGTGCCATACTTGGAAAGAACTTGTTTGCACCTTTCAGTATGGCATCGGGACCAGAATCACATAGCATTGAGTTTTTTTCAAAGAGATCGTAACTGTCCACAGTAATAAAATCACCAGCATTGTTTACAGCATGCTCAATTCTCTCAAACCATATAGATTGGTATAAATTTCAACTTCTCATTAAAGAGGAAAAACTATACTTATAAAGCAACCATCTTGCCAGTATATCGATATGCTTCACCTGAATGTAGCACTGTAAGTAACAGGAACCTAAATAAATTACACTTACTACGAAATCAAATTTTCTGCCATACAAAGTTCTCCTTAATTATTACAAATGTTGGTTATTTCATGTGTAACAAGAAGCTTTATAAGTATCCCAATATTAAATACACGAAATACTAACTTCAAAAATATAACAACTTTTAAAGTAAAGGTAATTCAATAAAATACATTTAATTTTTTTTTCGAAACTTTCGAGGACAGTTACAACTTATGTCGTATGGTACACATTTATTGAATATTAATTAAATTACATTTTCCGTGACTTTATTTTTCATAGAATTCATATTTGTTACTTTATTTTTCATAGAAGTTGGTATCACATATAGCTGTGTGGTCAGCGCACTGGACTGCAAAGGGAAGGTTGCGAGTTCGAACCTTACCTGTATCAATTGGAAATTAAAGCTAGCTTTTCTCATTTTTATATGTGTTTCTTATATTTAATGATGAATAATTTTATTTTTATTTTATCTATTTATTATTATTGTTTTCATTTATTATTATTGTTGTTTTCAATTTAGTTTAAAAATCTGCACTATAAATAGGAACCATTACCCATTATGTAATGATATATATGCATCTCTTGCAAAAATTATTTTTTTATTTTTATATTTATTTTTATTTTGTATATATTTTATTCTTCACATAATTTTACATAAACTGCACAAAATTTGAGTCTTATTCTAAATTTAAAAATAAATAAAAAGAAAATATAAAAAGAAAAACAAAAGAAAAAAACTCAAGACCTTCAGATTTTATATTAATCCCAAGCATTTCCCTCCCCTTCTATTTATAGGCATATACTTGTTTTAAGAGCATTTGGGCTAATGTCTCGTTGTGCTAAAATATTTAAAAACAGCATATCTTTAGAAATTTTATTGGATGAACTTTTTCCTTCTAATTTATTTGTATAATAATATATGCAGAATAATCAAATTAGAGAATACTTTACTTATTACACAGATTCCTTTACACATACTCCTGCCATACATAAATAAGCAAGCCAAGGGAGGGGGAAAGATTAAAAAATATGAAATTGATTTTATTATATGGTGGATGGTGTTTCAAGTCACTTAATTCTCTCTATATACTGTTTTATAAATTTAAAATTCTTACAGTTTTATAAATTTTAATTAGCATAAAACTAATTTGTGCGTATAATAACGGTTAAGTCTTAGTATCCAAGTTGTTAAATTGCTTAACAAAATTTCACTATAAAACGAATTGAGTGTGATATTCTTCTGACCAAAGTACAAAATAGCAAGATGAAATACTTTAAACTTGCTGCCTTCTGTGAGTGTCACATGATTTTTACTCTTCAATAATTCTATTGGCTATACGCAGACTTCGCTGGCATCGTCGTTTGGATGACTTTTCTCCGGCAATGTTGTGTCATTTACGTCTCTGGTGTAGTCTTGTGGACAGACTTTAATTACAAGAGATACTGGAAATGAATTCCTCCAATTTCAAAACACAATTTCATGAAATTTCAAAAAATCTTCATGAACTAAATTCTTTTCACTACAGTAGCTAATAAAAATGAAACACTGCAATGTTATTGAACAGCTGATGCTAAAATATGTACAACTTTTTCATTTTTAATAAGCCTAATGCAGATAGAATCTGAATCTTTTTAATTTGTGCAATTATTTGATTTATGTTACTAATCACTTTCCCCCACTCAATTTCTGCATTAGTAAATGGTTTCATATATTTGCTTAGTATGTAGCATCATATGATGCTCTTGTCACCACTATATCATGTGAAATGCTACCAACATTATATTTTCTTGTTTCTGCAAAGATTTCTAGAAAGTTAATTTTTCACTTGTTAAAGACATGAGTGAGGAAAGTATCACCAAATCATTTGTGCTTAGTAATATGATGAAAATCAGTGTTATACACTCACTTCCGAAAGTTAAGCACGGAGAGGAAAATGCTAATTTCCAGAACTGAAAAGAATGCAATTCGCTGCAGAGGTAGATGGAAGTATGCAAATATGTTAGGTAACAGCCAATCACGCTTTCAAGTCAAGAAATATGCAAAAAAGGCAGTCTTATAAGAAGCCAGCTTTATGAAGGGTTAAGGAAGTTGATTGTAAGTGCTGATAGAAGGTGTTTAAGACTTTCGTGCAATTTGTTTTCAAGACATACGTGTTTCTATGACTTCCAGAAGTTGAATGGAAGATTCTGAGCACTGGCGTACTGTGGGGCACATTGAAGCAAAACAGTCGATCACAGATGTTGCTGTTTTCTTCGGCGTTCATCATTCTGTAATTTCACGTTTATGGAAACAATTCCAAACCACACAGACAGTTGTCCGAAAGCCCTTAGCCGATCAAGGGTTACAACCCCCGCGGAAGATCCATATATTGCTATTGTAGCCAAGCGAAATCTCAGAGCGACCTCCACACGCGTTGTCAGGACTGAGTGTTCGGTGCATATTCTTGGAAAACATCTTCGTGACAGCTTAAAGCCCTGATCTTGAACAGGGAGCTGAATGCAGCTATGTTCTGTGGTAGAATATTGTGATTCAGTGGCAGAAGAACTGCACTTGAAAGGGATTTAAAATCCTCTTTTATTAAATCACAATTACATGCAACCACTTCCCAACTCGGGAGGGATACAGGTCTAAAAATGAACAATCAAATAAAGTTAAACTAAAGCTAAATAGAAATTAAATCAGTCGTTGCTCACAGAACTATAACGCGAGGTTGGCCTCTAAACTAAATGATGCGTAGGAAGATTTACTAATACTGACGCACTTGAAATTGCTTCAATAAGCAATCACGTAAAAGCGCTATGGCTTAGAATTTAAATGCTAGCTAGTCCGGAGAACGTCGAATAGACTGACCGTGATCTGAAACTAAAAGGTCTCTCACACTGAGAGGTTCCTACCTCTCGCTTAAATATAACGTGGCTGCACTTCAAATTAGCATAAAGCTGAAAATGCGCGCTTCTTCTAATGGGAAGTTGAAATGAGAACAGATAGGAAAGTAAAAATTACACAGTCCAGTCACATTAATGTGACCACCACGTACTTTCCATGTCAGAGTTAAATAACCAATCACAAAAGGCAGGTGGCAGCACAGTGCAGTTGAGCGTATATAAAGGGTGTGTGAGGGCTTCGGAAAACATTTCAATCGTTGGCGTAATGCAGAAACGAAGCGATTTATCCGACTTCCAAAAGGGCATGATCATTGGCTTTCGGGCCAAGGGTGGAAGCATTTCCGAAACGGCTGAGTTTGTGAACTGTTCGCGTGCCGCCGTGGTAAAAGTGTACCGTGCATGGCAAAATGGGACTGTCCAAAATCAGCGACGTGGCAAATGTGGTGCACCACGGGCCATAGATGAAAGAGGCGAACGACGGTTGCGGAGATGCGTTCGGGCAGATAGACGGGCTACCGTTGAGCAACTGACCACCAAAATGAACCAAGGGGCTACCAAAAGTGTCTCCCAAAGTACTATTCAGCGAACATTGCTGCGTCTGGGCCTCCGAAGCAGACGCCTGGTTCGTGCACCTATGCTGACTGCTGTTCATCGACGGCGAAGGCTAGAATTTGCACGCCAGTACAGCAGCTGGACGTCCACTGAGTGGCGACAGGTTGCGTTTTCGGATGAATCGCGTTTTATGCTCCATCGGACAGATGGACGTTGGCGTATAAGGCGTGAAACCTCTGAAAGGAACCACCCTGCAACCATTGCCGGAACGGTCCAAGCTGGAGGCGGGAGCATTATGGTCTGGGGAATGTTTTCCTGGCATTCTCTAGGTTCACTGATCATTGTGGAAGGCACAATGGATCAATACAAGTACGCATCTGTCCTTGCGGACCATGTTCACCCCTACATGCGCATTGTTTTTCCTCAGGATGATGGCATCTTCCAGCAGGACAATGCGAGGTGCCATACAGCTGCCAGTGTACGTGCGTGGTTCGAAGAGCACCAGGATGAGTTTACCGTCCTCCCCTGGCCAGCAAACTCACCTGACTTAAACCCAATCGAGCATCTGTGGGACCATCTCGATCGAGTTGTTCGCGCCATGGATCCTCAACCGCGTAATCTAGCGCAGCTGGCCACGGCATTAGAGTCGGCATGGCTCAACATCCCAGAGAACACCTTCAGGGACGTATGTGACTCTCTTCCTGCACGTCTCGCAGCAGTCCGCTCTGCGAAAGGTGGTTATTCTGGCTTTTGACAGATGGTCACATTAATGTGACTGGACTGTGTAGAATAAAACTTTGTTAGTTTAACTAAAACCTTACAGTGTGACATCTATGGTTACAGCGTCCATTGGTAAGGCGATATCTGCAGCTACTGTACGCCGAAGATTATGTATGAGTGGACTGTATGCCTGGGTACCTCGAGTTTGTATTCCTTTATCCATCCAATCAAGAGGGGCACGATAACAGTGGTGCCGGGAACATGTCGATTGGAATGTGTCAGACTGGGCTAATGTCATGTTTACTGATGAGTCAAGATTTGCTCTGGAGCCATATGACAAGCGTATAAGGATATGGCATGAACAACGAACGCGCAATCAATCCCCAAACATCGCGCATTACGAGATGGAAGCATTATGGTGAGGGCAGAGATTTCATTAGGATACCTCACCGACCTGCACATGTTGACGGCTGTCCGGTATCAAGATGAAGTCCTAGAACCCATTGTGAGATTGTACACAGTTGGCCCTACTGTTTTCTTAATGGACGATAACGTATGTCCCCATAGAGCTGGCATTGTCGATGACTACCTGGAGAGTGAAGGGATTGCGCGTATGGCGTGGCTAGCATATTCGCTCGACCTTAATCCCATTGAAAATCTTTGGGGTGCTCTCAGATCACATACCCTATTAATGTCTTTTTTTTTTCATTTTATGCTGTTTATTTTCACTTTATACATAATTCTGTTGAAGTCTCCAGTATGTCATTATCTGATAACTTACAAAAATTTAATATTGTTTTCATTTCTGTATATAATTATTGATTTTGTTTTATGCATAAATATATATGCTACTTTCCTGCCGAATTTTGTGTCAATCAAAGCAGTTGTTGATTTTTTTGCATTTTCCATCTTCGTGCTTAACTTTTGGAAGTGAGTGTATTTTATTATTATTTATATCTCAGTGACCAGCAACAGTATCTGACTGATTTGTAAAGAGGATATCTGAATGATGTGAAGAAAATAAGAAGAAAGGCAGAAAAAAATACTTAAGCAGTGCCAAAAATCCTTTTAGAAGAGGTGCAGAATATTGGGTACCTATTAGTTATAGAGACCACAGAGACAAGTTTGCTGACACGTAGAGAGAATGCCATATTCTGGTTATGCAGGTTACTGGCTAGCAATAATGCATATAGTGGTGCTTATTATAAAAAATCGGCAACTTGTTAATAGCAGTTTATTTGAATTTTGTGCCATTTTATTCCTATTACACTGTTATCTAGGTTTTCCATCAGTTTTGTGACAATGATGAAAATCTAGAATTTGCTGTAAAAGAAGAAGATGCTATAAGTTTATTCCTAGAGAAAGACATTTTATCATGAAACCATTTTTGTCCAAATGGGTCATGCAATGCAGTTGCAAGTAGGCGAAAAAAGCCTCTGGAAGTGTAATATTGTTGGTTATCGGTGTACTGTTGATCTTCGCTTTGAGAATTGGTTCAGGGAATCTAGGATTCCATTTACAGAAGCTTTGCACTTTATGTACTGTTGGGGCAAAGAACTTACTTCTGTGTTGTCATTGTGCCAGTGTCAGAGGGATTTTATCCCCAAAACTACTGTAGATTGGAACACTTATGTGCTGAAAATTTGATTCCAGTTTCTGCAAAAGTGATCGATGAAGAAGACAGGGAACAGGGAAGATAATCGAAATCGACAAGTCTGTTCTTGAAACAGGAAATTAATTTCAGCCGATTACTTCCCGAGCAACGGATGATCGGTGGCATTTGCCTGGAGACGAAGGAATGCTTTCTTGTAGCAGAGCCCGATCAGAAAACAAGTACATTTTTTCCAGAAATTGTTGCACATATTGAGGACGGCTCAACAATATTTTGAGATTTTTGACATGGCTACAACCTGAGAATTAGAAAAAGCTGGCTTTAAACATTTGAAAGTGAACCGCTGATATATCTTTGTGGATCTGGCAACCGGAGCACATAATGCAGACCATAGAAAGGCTGTGGGGATCTGTGAAATTGTGGAACAAGAAGCATAGAGGTACCGTGAGACATCACTTGGACTCGTTTCTTGCAGAATTTATGTGGCGAAATGTAGCCGGTGAGATAAATTTGGGAAAATTTTATTGACAGTAGCTGAGTTTTGGTCCCACAAATTTTGATGGAACAATCTTCTTCTTCCCTCCCCCTTTTTTTTGTAAGTAATATTGATCTAACTCCATTATAATTTAAATTTTTATTACAAAGTTTGTATCAAATTTCTGTTGCTATTCCTGGTAACAGGCTACAATACTTTTTTTTTTTTTTTTAAGTAAAGCTAAATACACCCATTATAATTCAAATAGGTTTCGAATGAATTAAATGTATGATCGTATTGTATAATATCGCTAATGTTCATGGTGGCGATAACCCGGAAAAGCAGTTGCCAGCACATGGTCCTTGTAACCAATAAGTACCGAATATTGTTAGGAAAAGACATAATACATTTGAAACATCACTGCATTTTATGACTGTTGTGAAACCAAGTTTATTTTTTTAAATGATGTACTTTGATAATTTTTTAGAGGATTTTTAATATTTCTTTTTTAAAACTCTGCCTAATTTTTTAAATGATTTAGTTGGGGTTGCAATTAGTAGCAAGTGCATAACATTATTCACTTAGACACATATAACTTAGTAACTTGTTAATAATATTTGGTGAGGGAAATTGTGCAGCATATTTATAGAAAATTAGGAGCATCAAAAGTTGAATTCAATGAAAACCTAGTGAAAACAAAAATAAATAAATAAAGTTTTTTTAATTAGTAAGCAATAAACAAAAATTATCTGATTTATTGTCTGTGGTTCTGCTTTTCACATGTAAATGAGCTATTGTTCACTTTCTGTTTGTAATTTTAAATATTGTCTCCTTTCTCTTCAAGTAACCCTTCAAGAATGAATAATATGGTTTATTCATAACACAGAATAATTATGCATTTTTAAAGTAACTATGTTAATTAAACTCTTCTGTCTATTGAGTATACTAATTTTTGTTATGAAATGTTACAGTATTACTTATTAGGAATGATTTAATGCACTGATTTCTTTATGGAATGAGCATCCCCCCCCCCAGAATTTGTATTTCTTTTTGAAAACCATACCTACTTTTTTCAATAGTTTGAGATATACATTTCTTGCATTTGTGTCACAATGTGACTGAAGTAAATTAAAAAATTATGATGTTCTTAGTTATTTCATTGCATTTTGTAGAAAATTGACAAATTTATTTTTGCTCATACTTAACTTATTCATTATGAAAAATTAATGAAATGAATGGTTATGAAATAGAAAGAAATTAATGAAATAAATGATTATGGAAATTGAATTTCAGGTGGAACCTCGCACTAACAATTAAATCATTAATTTTGCCTCTTTAGATGCACAACCAAATGAATGGGAGGATTTATTCATCCAAAAATTGCGGCAATGTTGTGTTTTGTTTGATTTTGCGACGGATCCCCTCAGTGACTTGAAATACAAGGAAGTTAAGCGTGCAGCTTTAAATGAGATGTTAGATTACATATTCACTCAGCGAGGAGTGATAACTGAAGCCATATATCCTGAAATAGTACATATGGTATGTATTTTTTAAATTCCATATAATTTATACTGTTTATATTTCATGTGCAGTAAAACCTTGCTTAAATGTGCGTAATTCAAATGATGTAGGGAACAAACATTAAATTAGGAAAACAGACTGTCAGTGATCTCATTTTTTTTTTCATTTTTTTATTATTCAAAAGTAATGACATAACATGTAACTTAAACAAGTTAATGTAAGTATTTAACATGCAAACATGAAATTTCCAGGAGAAAACTTCCAAACACCTATACATTCTTTGATCAATTATGCCAGTCTAAATTTTTACCATATCTCTAAAAGTGAAGAAATTAAGAAAAAAGGAAGTATCAAAGGTTTAAATAATCAGTAAATTTTGTACATTTCGAGTAGATTTTTATTATTCTGTGAAGAAATTCATGAGCAAAGTATCACTGATGTTGACTGTATTTCTGAAACAAGAAACATATGATTAGTAATTAGATGTAATAGGTTTTATTTGCATGTTTAAAAATTGCATTTAGAATTTTTATATTTTATCTCATTGCAGAAAATTTTGGTGCAGAACATGGGAATTGGTTGGTTTGACAGATTTTGATTATGTCAAGCATTTGAGAGTTATCTGCCTCAGGTGAGGGATAGCTTCGTAAAGGACTTTCTAAAGGAACCTATCGTATATCCACATCATACATGGATTAACCACGAAATATATATTTCATTAACAATGAAAACCATTATTTTATTATTTTAACTATAGAAACTTGTATGCACCCAGCCCATTTGCTAGGATTTGAACTTGAATTGAACTGAACGAGTGTTCAATTATTTTAATGCTTGGCTAATAATCCACCTTGGCAAATGGATTTTGGTGAAAGAATCCACCTTGGCAGATGGATTTTGGTGAAAGAACCTGAAATGGGTAATTATGGCCTGGCTGATATGGTGGGAGTAAGCAGTATGGAGGAAATCAGCTGCCTTTATGGGACTGGAACCACCATTTCTATGGTGGTCCATTCTGCATAGCAGGGACTTAAAATGGAACTGTCGAGTCTGATTCTGGCTGTGTGATCACTCTTCTTTCTTTCTTTCTTTTTTTTTTTTTATAATACCTTTGGAGAGATGGATGATTTAACTATGTGTAGGCTGCTCTTGATGGTCTAGGTCAGAGTGTTCTTCTGTCTGATCCAATGTATCTAGTTTGTTATGTATTAAAATATGCTCATAAATATATGGAACAGCAAAATAAATAAATTTTGAGTTGAAATAATATGATTTTGACATGATATATTAAATAAGTGTAATTTTATCATAGCAATTGATTAAATTTACACAGTCACATTGGATTCTTTGTTATTGCAGTGACCATAAGTTCTTGATGGCAACTGTATTTTCATTTTTATGCAGGTGTTTATCAGGAGTTTTGTGAAATTAGAATAAAGGTGGTGATGTGCTGTTTCTCAGTATTCTTTTGTTTAGTCATTTTGGTGAGAATCATAAATGTTCAATAGCAGCATTTCAAAATCTAGAAAGATTTATTTGAGCTTCAATTTGTATCGCTTCTTTTAAGTCTACTTGAATATGTATTTTATATAATTATTCCAATCAGTAATTATCTTATTGGCCATACTGAGACATTTTTTGGGACAGCATTCTAGTTAAATCTGTATATATCTATATATGTATGTATGTCTGCTTCAGTGAATTTTACTTGAAATTGTATGTGAAACGCTGTTAAAACATTTCTAGAATTTTTATTAAATCATCTGGAGGTAAATAAATAAAAATAAAAGGTTACAATTTTTTTTAGTTGAAGGTATGTTATTTTGCAAAATAAAAAATGAATCAAAATTAAATTATAAAAATGTTGAGTGTATTTTTTCTGTAACCCTTTGCATACACCATGTAACCACTGAGAAGACATCAAACATTGTGATTTATTACATTGGCATTAAAATGCATACATATATTCTCTAAATTGTGGCAATGTTATAAAAGTTGTTAGATTACATAATTTCATGATATTATTCAAAGTGTAAATCTCTCAGATATGTGTACAAACCTTAATAATTTTAAATTGTTTTAAAAAGTAAGAAATGGCAAATTCTTTGATCTGTAAATGACATGAATTTAGAAATTCAGATAGTGGGCTTAAGATAAGTGATCGGCTTTCTGAAAATATAGATAGGAGAAGCAAACTAGCAAAAGCAGATAAATGAAATCTAAATCAAATCCTCCTACACATGCAAATTCTCAAGTCACTGTAAAATAAAGCAAACATTGTATAGAAGATGCTTTAAAATGCCTGGTGGTATTTATATCTTCTCTGAAAACCAAATGGCCTTAATTCGTCACAACAGATCAGATTTTGGATCTATTTTTCAGATTCAGGCCAAAAATTGTGGTCTTAGTGCATCAATCATGAATGAAACAAGCAAGAATTAATTGCATCAACTTTAAATGCTTATACTGAAGCTTTTATAATTGTGATGGCTGTATCTGTGAATGGACTAACCAAATCTTGTTTTGTTCGTGTAAAGACTAAAAATCAATTCAGAATACTGTACACAGAAAATTTTATAATTATTTCTGAATCTAATAAGTGTGCTTATAGCCACATTACATTTTAAGATTATTATTAAGGTATGGTGTGTTTCATCAAGTTCTGCAGATTCACACTGTTAAAATTTCAATTCATAAACATTTGTCAGAGGATATCAAGCAGTTTTAGGCTGTATTGTGGTGTTATTTCTTTCGAATAAGAAGGAGGGTAAATGAAAGAAATTTATCACCTTTAAGAGGTCTTTAAAAGATTTTGAAAGAATGATAAAGAATATTACCAAAGAAGTAGAATGTATTTCAGATGCAGGGCTAAAGTGATGTTGACTAATCTACTGTGCAAGTGATCGTATTGATTAGCGTAATAAGAGAGAATATTATTGATTGGCTTCAGTAAAGATTCTTATAAAATTAAAGTTAATGATAATCATGTTGATGAGCATCAGTAAATGTTTTTATGAAGTTAAAATATGAAGCATTAAATCCAATCATTGATTTAGTTTTGGAGGGTTACCTTGTATTCATTTTGATTTTTACAACTGCAGCATACATTCTGTGTTGTTTTCACTGTATATCCCATTTTAAAGCATCAGAAAACAAGCAACTTTAAATGGCTTCAAAAGATGTACATTGTATGTGTGTTTAGCTTGTGTTAGTAAAATAATTATTTATGTCTGGCATTAATATTTATAGGGCAAGCTATAATTTTCTATTAGTGAAGCACTTGCATGTGTACTAAATGGCAAAAGCCGTAAAAGAGAGTTAATTAGTTCATTTTATGTTTGATTCAAGGCATTGGACTCTGTAGATATCCACCCAGTTCTTCCTAATGCAGTGCAAGTATGGCCCAGCATCCATGGAAAGTCTTCCATGAAGTTAATATGCTTTGTTATGAATAATTAATCCAATCCAGTCTATCAGAGTGTCAGCTCAGCTCAGTTGTGAATTTAGTCTAGCTTTAAGAAGTACTTTCAAAAGTTGAGTTTTAGGCAGTTTTTTTTTGGGGGGGGGGAGACACTTGGGAGTCAGTGATGAATTATCTTTCTGATATCTTCAGAAATAAACCAGGTCAAACAAGTTACAAAAACTTTTATTTATATTATTTAGAGAGAATTTTATTAGTTAATTTTCAATGTGTCGTAAGCATTACACCTAACAATATGTTTATATTTAGCTAATTTTATGTGTATGTGTTATTTCCCTGTTGTTTTAATAAATGAAGTTTGTGGTGTTTTAACTTTGTTTCCTTTGTGTAAGCTTTCAGTTTTGAGTTCGTTTTTTATGTTATTAATTGTTATCTTTTTTAATTATCACAGTTTAGTTGCAATGTTTTTCGCACATTGCCTCCTTCATCAAATCCAAGTGGTGCAGAATTTGATCCTGAAGAGGATGAGCCAACATTAGAAGCTGCCTGGCCACACCTTCAAGTATGATATATTATTAAGTTGTAGGGGGTATTATATTCTATCATGATATTATTTTTGTGATCCTTTCTGAGCTTACATGAAATATTTTAAAAGTAGTGTTTAAGAAGATATTCTAAAATATTATTATGTACTCGTTTTGGTTAAAAAGAAGTTGAGCATGCTAGTCTAGAGGTATTAAAAATGTTTTTCACTTTTTCTGATAAACTGTAATAAATTCATTAACTTTTTTTTTATCCTGGGCTTATCAACTTGCAAGATCAAATAACTTGTGTTATAGCATACATTAATATTCACTTCATTCATATTAAGATCTTTCTATTAAAGCAAAGTAGAAACGTTAAGGAATGAAATTTAAAGAGAAAGAGGAGGAATTCAGTCAGATTTGGATAAAATTGTTTAAATAGATATTATTGTCAATATTTAGTTTACTATTTCACTGATTTTCTTTGACAAACGATATGCTTTTCGTACCTCTTGACTAAGCGGAATAAACATATATTGCATTTTTTGTATCAAAATCAAAAATCTAATTATGAAAAAAAAAATAATAATAGTAGTAACTGCAACATTTCGAAAACAGGCAAAAAATAATGAGTTAGGGGAATGATATCCATGCTAAAATAAGCTATGTATTTTCTTATCGGCCATGAAACTATTGCCAAGGAGCATGATTCTGAATTATTCATTTTTATTCATCATTACCCTTGAATTAATACTCTGAGCAGTGCAACATTTTGGACCTATTGATAAAGAACTATATTTAAACAACATTTATTAACAAGATTTGTGTAATTACATAGCTTACTGTTTGTTTTCATATCCTTCCATTCATTAGAAAAATATTTAAATTATCAAAGAATATTAAAAAATATATTTTAAATAACAATTTAATGTATACTAAGTGAGAGAAAATCTCATGAGTGCTGGGTAAAAGCATTGGTTCTGCTAATAGGGTTGATACCATAATATCTCTGTTAGTCTAAAATACCATAGCTTGAACTAAAGATTAAATAAATATTTGGCTACGTGTTTGAGAAAAGTGTGATTACGAAGAAAAATTATACATTTCTTATATTTGGGCCAGTATTGTATATATATTAAATTGTAGAAGCTTATATCAGTCAGATTTGTAAAGGAATAAAAAGCACAAATAGTAAATTATGGTCATTACACGAAAATATTAAAACTGTATATCATTTCCTTATTCCTGAAATATAAATTTTTATTAAAAAAAGTGAAAAATATTGTCTTTTTTTTTTTTTTACAGCTGGTTTAAGAATTTTTTCTCAGATTTCTTGAATCACCAGACTTTCAACCAAATATTGTGAAGCGCTACATTGATCAAAAATTTGTGCTACAGGTTTGCATTTTTAATTTATATGTTAATTTTTTATATACTTCTCATAGATGTCTCAGGTGCACTTGAATATTCTATAAATTTTTTTATAGTTATTGGAGTTATTTGATAGTGAAGATCCTAGAGAAAGGGATTTTTTAAAAACAACTTTGCATAGAATATATGGAAAATTCCTAGGTCTGAGGGCATACATACGTAAACAAATAAATAATATTTTTTACAGGTAAGTTGTAGTTCCATCATTTAAAAATTTTGTTTTTGGTAATTTAGAGATCCGGCATTTCATGCTCCAAATATGTTGGGTGGTGCATTTTTATGTTACCTTTTTTTTGGGGAGGGGGTAGAGGAGAGGTTGTTTGTGCTGAATAAGAAGTAAATTATCTATTTTAATAAAAACCGCATACACATTTTACTATCCAGGAATGAAAGGAGATTGCTGTAATGCCGTGTAAATTATACAGTCATGATAATAGATTCTTTAATATACTGTTGTTTGAAAGGCAGCTTATAAAAGGGAAATAATAAATACATAAATTTAAGTAAGTATTTCAAACTTAAAATATCATTGCGTACAAAATATTTAAAAATT
Source organism: Stegodyphus mimosarum (assembly GCA_000611955.2). Lineage (NCBI taxonomy): Eukaryota > Metazoa > Arthropoda > Arachnida > Araneae > Eresidae > Stegodyphus > Stegodyphus mimosarum. The sequence continues at coordinate 40,251 of KK112295.1, read as the reverse complement.
AAATATTTATTATTATTTTTCCCCATAAAAGTAAAAAGAAAAACGGAATTTTTTAAAATCAAATTTAGAAGAATAATATAAATTTGGTAAAATATCTAAACATTAAATCCAGTTTAAAGCGAAATGTTAATGAGAAAACTTAATAACTTGTAAACTTAATAAACTTGTAATAGAAAAAAAATTAAATATGTAAAATTAATTTAATTGTATATGCTATATTAAAATGTATGAAAAATATCTATAAAGTATTTTAAAAAAATAAGAAATCCAATAATTTTTATGTAATATTTAAGCATTTAAATACTGGGTCATGGGGAAAGCTATGCTGTTTTTTAAAACTCATATATATGTAATTCTTGCATGCATTTCTTTAAAAGCTGATGGGACTAATATACATCTCACGTCATTTTCAACGCAGCTATGAGTTCTTTAAAAATATTAAATTGTAGTGAAGAATGATAGTGTTTACTTGCTTTAAAATCTTCAGAAAATCATGTATTTGTGCAATTGTGGTTTTTTTTAATAGGAGTTGTGGTAACTGCAGGTGGCACATGCAATTTAATGAACACTGGGCTATATAAAATCTGCTTTGAAAACAGTTTTATTGTTTTTTGTAAAAATGACAGCAATTTGTTATAAGCGTAGGGTTTTTATACTCATTGTTTCTGGTGAACAAAATAGTCCACTTGTATTTGCTGATCATATAAGGTCTTTTCTGACCAGTGTTTCCTGATTTTGCAGTAGCCTGAAAACTTTCATGTAGGAACATTAAAATAACTACTTTAATTAAATGCATGGCAGATTCTTTGAAAAAGGAAATTGTGTAACTGTTGCAGAATGTGCCATATGCATCAACTACTGCTGGTAGTTCAGGTTACAAAAGTGCACCGACTGGAAGAAGTTTAGACATTGTGCAGAAGAATCATATTTAGTTTCAACCCAGTTTATCTAACATACTGAATGATTTTGTTGTGTAGAAAGTGAAACGGTTTATACAGTTTGTCATCAGAAAATATTTAGCTATGAAAAGTTGGCTGCAGTGAAATGTGTGATGCTGTTGCATTCTCGCTTTAGCTTTATCATTAAATTTACAATGGTACTAGCAATAGGAAAAATCTGAAGCAACTTTAGATGCAGGGCTTCACTTCCTGTTGAAACAGTTTTCAGAAACACTGTGTGATCATCAATACCTTATCATGTGACAATACCTTACCATGTAATTTGCAGAACTTATCTAGCAAGGATTCTAATTTATAATTATTACTAAGTGGGTGTAATTTCCAATATCTGATCAGCGATGCTGGCAGCTTTCGAAGAATCGAGCAACGCAACAGACACGCAAGTAGATTGAACGTTTCACTGCATTTGCTGAATAAACAACTCCAACAACAATTAATCGGATATATCAGTTTTTTCAACTCATTTTCATGACATGAAGTTGTTTGGATGATTTTCAGTCTCCAAGTTTTTCTTGAGCGAGTGATTTTGAGATTTCCTGGGTACTGCTTTCTCTGTAACATTCAGTAATGGCAGCTTCCAGGTTTTGATAAGAAGCATGTGTGTGCTCCCGAAGTATGATGTCTCGAACCAACGAAGCAATCTCCAACGACAAATGAGCAACAAATTTCATCTTGGGTTCGTAAATAGACTTTGGTATGGCTAAAGCAAAAGTTGATTCAATAGCAAAACACAAACCGGGACCGATAGGATTATAGATTGGTATCTTTACCGCTGCTGTTGCCTGCATGGTGGTGGTTGAAGCAGAGAAAATGAAGCCCTGAAACAACTAAGCTTTGAGTTAAACTTGAAACTTCGTGCGTGTAGAAGGGTCGCCGTTGTAAGTGTTGCGAATGTAGCTCGGTTTTGGTTCGTACAAGCCATAACTCCACGGTGCAAAAACAATCAACTTTATTAACACAACTATTCATAAAAACACAGAAGCTACTACATACTGCTCAAAATTTACTGAGCTGAAGGTAAAGACAAATGTGTGGAGTGGAAGTGCATACAACAATTATGAAACATGTGACATCAGCTGCCGACGCACGCAGCTGAGCACAAGATAACTGCAGCACTAGTTTTAATGGTGTGCAGTGATTTATGCTGTTGAATTTCTGGCTGAAAATGTTTGATTGTTGTGATCATAATTCTGTTAATAACCTTCCTCGAAAGCTGTCATCTCTGTCATAGTAACATATCAGGAAAACAGATGTCCCGAATAAAGCTTTCACCATTTAGCTGAGCTAATGTTTGTGAACTTTGATGGCTGTCTACCAATATCCCAACTTTCTGGCAAATATTTGCTGTTAGTTAACAAACTTGTAAGCTTCAGACTTATGCATCTAGTTTCTCTGATTTTTGTCTGTTTCTGTTGGGTAATGCATATTTATTCAGTTTTAGGACAAAATTTGATTTCTATTAGCCAAACACTAAATAAATTGTATATGTGTCTTAAATGAAATCTGGCATTCTTCAAACATGTTTTCTATTTTCATTATTATGATTTGACTGAATTTATCTCTTCTACAGAATTTTTTTAATGGTGTATAATTTAGTTGGACTAAAATGATTACATTACTGATGGTTCCATAGTATAGAGTAATCCTGAAAAACATTTATTCCATTTTGTTACTTGATAATTTCGAAGTCTCATAAATTAAGAAATGGGAAGAAAATGCTATATATAGGGGAAGAAGTTGATGAAACATATTATCAGTGCTTATTTTGAATTTTTTATAAAATCCTTCTAAGTATGTGACTTTTTCATGCTTTATTTTTTAAAATGACATGTAGTCACCATTCAAAAGTAATTGAGGTTGCTATGCTCAGTGACAAAAAAACACCTTTTTATTTTGGAAAACCTTATGCACTGTATATTTTTTAATTTTATATAAGTAGAGGAGTCTTTAAAACCACTCTAATTTGATTAGCTATTAGTTTAAAAATTGTCTGTTTTGTTTAGCAAGCAGTGTAATCTTTTTTTATTTATAATAATAATTTGTAAAATAAGCATAATGCAACTTTTTATACACATTGCTTTTTTTCCTCCTTCTTCAATTAGGTTTATCTATGAAACGGAACATCATAATGGCATTGCAGAACTACTAGAGATTTTAGGGAGGTAATTATATATTAAATGTCTTAAATTTAGTCTTGGTGTGTTTTTACTTGTTAGCTGTAAAATGCTTTATTTATTTAATTATAAAATATTGATTGTTTATAGTTTGAAATTATATTGTGTTTATATGCGTAAACACATAGTAAACTCTTAATAACTTGGGATTTCCTCTTTAAAATTTCCCATATGCTTCCTTAATCCCAGATCTTTCTGAAAGTAAGGAATATGTAGGTACATATAAAGGTCCTGATATATTCTGATGGTCAAGTTTGAACCAAAAAAGATAAGTGAGAAATAAAGAAATGTAGGCTCTGTGTTGCATAGTACAGTACACTACTTCAAGAGATGTTAAAAGAAAAATAATTTATTTTCCTCTCACTAATAGCACATGAATAGTTTTCAGCCACCTGAAACATTATTATTTTTATACTTTAGGTCCACTATTATGGTAAGAAAAAAACCCACAAGCATGAAAACAATCTTAAGATAAAATTCATTCACCTAATTTAGTTTTACGTTGGTGTGTTTCTCTTCCCATATGTTAACATAGTTTTTATAATACTAGAAGAAAAATAGAATCAAATTTAACATAGAAGTCGTAATGTAAAAGATCATTTTTGCTATTGGAGATAGTACAGGTAAGTACATGGAAGTGCAGATATTAAAATACTGATGCAGACCGAGTATTGTCTAGTCCCTGATAGCCGTATCACTTGGCAATATATTTACAATCTTCAAGCTCAGACTCCAACTAGGTAAAAAGCTAGAAGCTTGCAAACCTGTAGGTCTCCTATAAGCTGAAAATACAAATAACTTTCTGAAATGACCATTTCTAGTCCCCTTAATAACATCAGTGCAAAACTGTTATGCATTTCAATGGATGCTAGCCATTAATAAGCTTATCTGAAATTTAGACTGAGGTTAGAACCAGCCTAGATCCTTAGTGTGATCTGTAGGTCCAACCATCCTAAGTTAATCATAGGTTCCAGATTTCAAGGCTAGTTACCTAAAATTAACAGAAGCTGGGGTATTTTATGGAATATTTTTCTAAGGAAAATCCCAAAAGCATTATTACTGCTTTGTAGTAGTAATTATCTGTATTGAATTTGATGCATTTATATAACAGTAATTGTACCGAAATGTGGATATGTGATGGTATCACAGTATAGAATTTATCCACAATGTGCCTTGTTCTGTCAATTCTCAGAATGAACAGTATGTGAATATATGGCTCTTCATTAGCTGTGTAACCAAAAATTATACATCAGGTCATATTCTGCCTTAACCTTCCTCTTCCACACTACTATAGAAATTGACAGAAACTTGTTTAAAAAAATTACAATAAGTATTTATTTTCCCTCTTAATATCTCATCTCACAATGTCATGTAATCTCGGAACCATTGTGCTATGTTGCAGAAGGTGCAGCCCTTACATAATGGCAGTTGTGTCTGATGAAGTATACTAGAATATAACAGATATCCTGCAAAACAGTCACATTGAAAGTCAAAAAATTGTAGCACACTTTTAATGAAAACCTGTGAGTTTTGTTTTGTCTGGCCAGAAATGAATGGTGAAGTGTGTCTATGTGTATGAACGTTTTGGCAACGAAGTGTACGCTTCTAGGTAAATTGAAGCACCATTTAGATGCTAATAACACAGCAGGGTTGGCAAACCTCGTGTTTTTTTTTTTTTTCCAGGAATAACTGAAACAACAACAACCAAAAATTTTTTTAAAACTGCATAAATCCCAAACAACATGTTCCAAGCATCTTATAAGGTGGTGTACAGAATCGGGAAATGTAAGAAGCCTCATTCCATTTCAGAACTTATTCTGCCGCCTGCTGTAGATCATGTGAACATCATGGTTGGTGAGTCTGCTGGGAAGTTGCTTTTAAAAGTGCCTGTCTCCAATAACTTATTTAGTCAGAGAATACAACATATAGATGGGGTTCCAGACAATAATAAGTATGGTTTGAAGATGGTAATAATATTAAAGAAGCCACAAATTTGAAGGCTTTAGGATATTGTAAACCAGATGTGAAATTTTCTAATTAATGGATTTTGTAAGGAAATGTGGAGTAGCTGTAATAAATGAAGATGATATAATAAAAGTTTTTCACTGCGATGACAATGCTCCAGTCATAAGTCAATTAACGGACTGCGAAATCTGTAGTATATTCTATATACAGAAATGCTGCTACAAGTAGGGAAGAAAGTGACAGAAAGGTTATTGAAAACAAAAAAATTTCGATTGACAAGTTAGTCGAAAATCTCGACACAGCAACTACAGAACTTGAACAGTGGAACTTTGAACAAGAAATGTCTGTCTGTCTACAGAATTGAAGAGAAAGTATTAGCATAAAAAATGAAGCAACTTCAACGATTTACATTCAAAGAAATGTTTAATGAAGTAAACAAATAAATTATTAAGCTTTTATTGTAAATTTCGATTCCCTTTATTTCATAAATGCTTCATTATTTCATAAATCATGATTTCATATTTTTAATTTTATAATTTCTGCATGCCATCTAACTAGATCTTGATGATCTAATATCCGGGATCATGGAAGTTCCTACGAGTCTGGATCTCGGACTTTGTACTGTAATTTGAATTGGCCTTAGTACATTGATGTCTGTACTGATAAGGTTCTCCCCTTGTGTGGCTGCTATGAAAGATTACAGGCACATAATTCAAAACAAATCATGAAATGCACTGTAAACCCATTGCATTATTCATAGAGAAGCACTTGCGTCAAACCGTCTAAGTGCTGCACTAAATCAGATGTTAGAATATGCAGTGAATTTGGTAAATTTAATAAAATCTCATCCATTGAACGCAGGTTTTTTAAAAATTGTGTGAGGCTATGGGAGACAAACACTTGTATTTGTTGTATTATAGCAGTGCATTATGATGCTCTTGTATTAATGTTTTATTATATAATTTTGAATTGCATGGAGAAATTTTTATTTTACTTGAAGAGGAATTACACAAAGATGCTGAAGTTTTTTTTTTTTTTACTGCCATGTTTTTGCCACAATTGAAAACCTGAATTGCTTACTCTGCAGGGAAAGAATGTGCACCTTTTGAAGTCAATGGAAAAGATACCAGCTTTTATAAAAGAAATTCAGATTATGGAGAAGAAAATTGAATGAAGATGCAGGCAGATTTTTTTTTTTTTAAATATTGCATTAGTATTTTTGATCTCAAATGCACTTTTCTCAAGCTGTAAAAATATTGTTTGGAGCACACTTATCACAGCTAAATATCTGCTTTGAGGTACATTTTCAGAATGTAAGTTTCAGTTGGTTTATATGAATTCAAGATCCATTTAACAATAGTGCTTCTTCTGCATTTACTCTTGCAGAAGAAGAGAGTTAGTTATCTTGCCACAACAGTTTGACAGCATGGAATTGACAGAATTCTGGATTTCAATAAAAGATGAATATTCTTTCCTAAGCGATAAAGCTCAGTGGATTTTAGTTCTATTTTCAGTGTTGCATTTGTGAAAAGCTGGGTTTTAGGCAGCTGCTGTAGTAAAAAACAAAGAGCAAAAATCAATGTGGAAAAGGAAATGAGGGTAGATGTGTCCACTTCAGTTCTGCCAGAAAATGTGCAGTGGTTTGCAGGGGTATCCATCACATTAATAATTAATGTTAGTAAGCTTAAAAAACTGTTAAATAATGAAGATGCACAATTTGTATTTATTTTTATCCTTTACTTGCGATTAGTCATACTTAAAGAAGGGCGGCATGGAAAAATCTTAATTTGGAAAAGGCACCGCAGCTTGGAAAAGTTTGAAAACCACTGGTCGATCGATATAAATGTTGTTTAGTTTCGAAGTACCTTTTGTGAATGATGTCTAGAAAAATAGTGATAAAGTTCCTGGTGAATGACCCTTTTTACAAATAAGTTGAAAGAAGATTAATTCCCTGGTCCGATCTTCCACGGTTCAAAAACATTTCTTGATTACTTAAATCTTTAATTTACCTTTTTTTTATAATATATATGTATATATAATGTGATCTTTATGAATATTTGCAGCTTTGCTTGTTTCGTATGTGATATGCTACATAACTGGCACAGAATAATTTTCTCTGTCTCCTTTATTTAACACAGTTTCATACTTTACAGTTTTTGTAATAGGTAATGGTAAACTTTTCTTAGAAGCGTTAGACTGCAACCTAAAGTTTTCAACTTGCCCTCCCTTTTTTTTAATGCATTTAAAATGTTAGGATTTTCTTTAAATATTCTCTCAAAAGTCTCATCTTTTTCAGGCTGAGACTACAATTAAGATAACTGTACTTAAATACTTAGAGTTTGTTATGCAAGTACTGTTTAGTTACTCGGTGATAAAAAGAGAACTGGCATAAACCAAATTATATATTGCTAAAAAAAAATGTTGTTATTGTATTTTTTTATTTTTGATATTCACTTTTTTTTATCGTATTTTTCCATAGCATTATCAATGGTTTTGCTCTACCATTGAAAGAGGAGCACAAAGTTTTCCTATTGAAGGTTCTAATGCCTCTTCATAAAGTTAAGTCTCTAAGTGTGTACCATCCGCAATTAGCTTATTGTGTCGTTCAGTTTCTAGAAAAAGATCCAAGTTTAACAGAATCCGTAAGTATTATTTTAAATATTCTGGTTTTGTATTAATTGTAAGCAGAATTTATAAATGTGGTGATTTATCCATAAAATATGGTAAAAAGTGTTTTTAAGATAATTTGTTTAAATAAGATTAAGAAGATAGTTCTGTGCAGTATATGGTAAAGAAAAATGACTCCTTAAAATATCAGAATATACATTTTAAGAGGCAGTTGTGTCATTGTATGTCTGTGCTGCTCCTCCCTAAAATGTTCTAAAATTTGCTTCTGAACTAGAACTAACGAAATATTACATTAAAGTTTCACTGTCTCCTATGTAGTAATTTTATAATTATATTAGCAACCACACAGACAGTTTTCAATATTATTGAGCTTACTTCAAAAATTTGGGTCTGTTTTGAAATTTAAAAAGTAAAAAACTGTTATTTCTTAGTGTTAAAAATGCATTAGGTTATAGTAGGAATTATTAGATTAAAAATGTGAAATATCTGTTTATACGATACTGAAAGATTTATGTCCTTAAGGGAATCAAAAATTTATCAAAAGAGCTCAGTATTTGCGTGTTTCATTAAATATTTCTTTCAATATTAGTTATTTAAGCTTTCTCCCTCATGCTAATACTATCTGTTTAATTTTATGGTTAGACATAATTTCTTGTGTTTAGTTTTAAAATTCCATTGTTAAGTTCAGTAACTGCTGTGTCAAGAATCCCAGTTAAACTGTCAATCAAAATCTTTTTGTTCTCAATAAGTTTTCTGTCACTTTTTATCTCTATCTGTAAATGACGAGGAAACTGGCAAGAGATTGTGATTGGTGATAGTGCTACTCTATTGGTAGCAGTATTTTCTGGATTTAGAACCATACTATTTCACTTTTTGCTAGTTGATTATTGGTACATGATCATCTCGATGGAAAATTGCAGTTATATCACGGCAGCATTACGGCAGGAACGTTAAGTATAAACATCATATGTCTGGATGTGCCACCTACCATGTTTCAAAGTACTGCCCATGGGTTACATGACATATATTATAAACCCTTACATACTTAGATAGTGAGAAAATACAATTTTTCTTTGGACTTTGAAAATAATGAACTGCATTCTGCCTCTGAGGTCATAACCTTATTCAGAATTAAAGATTAAATAGTTAGTCCATCTACAAAATCATAGCTGAAGATGATAGCACAGTAACAGCAAGAACAGAATTTTTACTTTCTGGATGTACAGCTGAAAACAGAAATTTTTTGTATGGCATAATGGAATATCCTAAGGACTATAACAGCCCCAAAGGGGTACTAATAGCCTCGGCACTTGTCGACCTATTAGGGACCCTCATACCTGTGAGAGTTGTCTACGTAAGTTATAAAGCAAAAGTTATTAGGAAAGACAGAGTGGTTCCAGCATGTATTCTGGTGACCTGTATTAAAGAACCAGTAGTCCTCCAGAGTTTGTGTGTTCAGAAAGCCTAACATTGGACTTATTGCAGAATGTGCAACTAAATTTGCAAAATATGCCATTCAAGAATTTCAATGTGTTTTCTCCCACTCGTCTTCTGACATAGGTTGAACCAGTTTGGCACAGTATGGAATTTATACATGGAATCATCCATCAATCAAGCAACATCCAAGATATTTGCTGATTGTTAAACAGGAAGAGATAGGAAAACTTTTAAAGGATATACACTTGGACATTTCCCATCATCCTGCTCAGATATCATTTCTGTCAAAAGTGTGTGTGCAGATCCAGAGAAAAGTGTTGAAAGTTTGAGATGTCTCAAAATGTCCCCAGCTGAAAAGTTCCCTGGGGCTTTGCATCTACGAGAGATTTGTGGAGGAATTTTGTTCCATCATAAGATTCTTCACAAGCTGATGGAAAATTAAGAAAAGTTCTTGTGGAGAAAGGAATGTGAGGGTGCACGTAACAAACTGAGGGAAGCTTTAGCATCTGCGACAATCGGGACATATCTTCAGCTCGGCAAACAGTTTATTCTTGACACTGATGCATGCAGTGACAGTGTTGGTGATGTTTTTTCCCTCTATATACTGTGAAGAACGTGTTGTGGCATACTGGAGCAAGTGTCTGTCTAAATTGGAGGGAAGTTACTGTGTCACCAGGAAAGATTTGCTCACCATAGTTAAAGCCATAGAGCATTTCCAGCATTATTTATACAGCAGAAAATCCCTACTCTGCACAGATCATGCATCATTAACCTGTCTTTTAGATTTCAAGAATTCCGAAGGCCAAATGGATGAAAAAACTCCAGGAATCGTCAGAGACATGAAAACACTGACGTTATGCCTAGAAGATCCTGTGAAGAAAGCTGCCAACATTATTCCAGGATCAAAGCGAAATAAACCTGGTTATTCTGTTATATGTCAAGTTATGAATTCAACTTTGTCTGACCGAGATTCATGAAGTGACAAAGAAATCAGTAAAGCATACTTGGAAGATGGTGACATAAAATCCATAGTTAATTTAGTGGAGTTTCCAAATAAGACAACTACCTGGCAGGACATTTTGATTTATAGTCATAAAACAAATCAGTATTAGGCACTTTGGGACTCATATTATGTTCATATTCGAAATGGTGTTTTGTACTCAAACGTTGAGTCAAATGATAGAAAGATATTTTGATAGCAGCTGATACTAAAACCCAAATGATGCCTTTACATCCCCAGTTAGATGGCTTGGTAGAAAGATAGAAACCTTCAACCGAACCATCCTTAATAACCTCTCGTTAGTAGTTTCCAGAAACCAACGGGACTGGGACAAGAAGTTACCACTGTTTCTACTGGCGTACTGCAGTGCTGTCCATGAGACTACCTGCTATTCACCATCCCAGATGCTGTTCAGTCGTGACCTTCATCTGTCTTGTGATCTGTTCTTTGGTTGGCCTCCGGATGCACCTTCATCACCTGAAGAGTACATTCAAGATCTCCAGGCACAGTTTGAAGTGATGCATAATTTTACCTGAGAGCGAGTCAGCTTGGGACGGAGAAGATGAAGGCCCAGTATGACACAAGAGGTACAGGACATCGATTCAATGAAGGTGATAGGATGTGGTTATGGAATCTGATTCTTTGGAAAGCAACTGATCCTGAACTGCTATACCCGGAGACTGTCCTTATACAGTTCTAAACAGGCTGAATGACATTGTAGCCCGGGTTTGTAAGTGATCAAATTTTAAGCCTAAAATCATTTATTAGGAAAGGCTTGCCCCTTACTGTGACTATAGTACATAGTTCACATAGAGTATATAATGTAAATAGTATACTAAGACCATGGTCCTTTGTGCATATAAATTTGTAAATTCATGCATTTTTTAATTAATTTAGTATTTAATTTGTTCTATGTTATTTATTGAAATTACTATTTTAGTATCGTTTTTCTGTAAATATGGCTTCCTATAATAGGATTGTACTGCCCGGGACGTGCAGTCTTTGATAATCGGGCAATCGTAAATAATTTTTATGTAAAATTCTAGTATCTTTTATACGATGCAACATGAATTGCTTCAAGAGATGAAGCTCTGGCAGAAATGTAAGATTACATGGCCAAGTCTTTTTATATTGAGGTAAATGTCTATATTTCCAAATTTGTGAGATAGAGCCAAGTTGGCAGTGATGTTAATGACTAATTTTTGTCATCAAATATGGTGACAAATTACCAGATGTTGCCAAACTTCATAACATTTGGGTCTGGTCCCTGTATAACTGTAATTAGTACTGTAATTGATCCCTATCTGTAACTTTAAACGTGTATATCTTCTGATAATTTCGAGCAGTAGAAGGTACTAGAGATTTCTCGTGGGCTGTTGGGCGACTATATAAGACCAGAGAGATTATCAGTTCAGAGTAGACTTTGGAGTATTGAGAGATCTGCATGCAAGCTTTGCTCTTTAGATAGGCTTTACATTGTATTGGATTTAACATTCTTGGTAGTTTGAAGCTGTAACTACTGATTGTGCTCTATTACACTGAAGACAGCTGTACGAGTACTTCCGTGGAAAGTTCCAGGACTGTAAAATGTTCCTTTGTAGAAAATAAATTTCATAAAACTGTCATGGGTTCTATGTGCATTCACTGCATTACGAACTCATGTGCACGTAATAATAATTTCTATCAAATAATGTTAGATGTCCAACTGCAATAAATAAGGGGTAATTCATTTTAACTTTCATGCTTATATTTACAAATGGAGAAGAAAGCAGATCTGTAAAACTCATGAAAACTAGGGGAATGTTTTTATTTGCGTCTTAAACCCATATATCAAAAAAAATTTAACCAGTTTAGCACCACATATATGTTTTCATTTTCAGATCCTAAAAGTTGCTTCTGGCAAAAAGTTGTGCATATGAGGTCTGCTAGTTGATTTTGAAATGGAGAAAAGGAAGAGAATGGTATGAACTTGTCTTTGAAAGTCATTCTGTCAATTGCTGAGTAGGAAAAGTGTCAATATTATGACAAGAAAATTTACCTGCTCCAGTAAAGTCTTTAGAAAGATGATTACATGTAATGTAAACGAAAAGAGCTAAATGCTTCGGCTGCACGTCACTCACCTGCCCCTTGGAAAAAACATTAAGCCTAAAGTTAAGGGAAAAAATTTTCACCCACTTAGTAAAGGGCTAGTAGAGCAATGGTGTACTAATGCCAGTTATTATTTTAACTTTTCAATTTTTTTATTTTTCTGCTTTATTATATATTAAAAAAGGGGGAAGGAATAGAGCTTTTAAAACAGCAGAATTTTATAACAAGTATAATTTAAATAATTTTTTTCAGCAAGTAAATAATTAAACTAATAAATAAAAAAAGTAAAATAAAAGAAACATAAAAACAAACAAAAAAAAGTTGACATATAATGAAAATCATGTTATTGAAGCTAGGTTTCTATGGTGGCCAAGCCATGCAAAATGGAAACTTCCAGTCATACTCTAGTACACTATAAAATATTGCCTAACTAATACAATTTTTTTTTCATTCTCTCTCTCTTCTTCTTCTTTTATATATATATATATACTCTATCTACAGTTGTCTTCCTAATCTGCCATTAGGAAAAAAAAAAGTTTTAATATATAGCAGAAATTGTTGTTATATTGTGTAAAAATTTCAAGATGGTATGAAACATCTATTTTAGGATGTGAGGGTTAAATCTAATAATATTGCTAAAAATTATTTTTTTTAAATTGATAAGTTTTATTACAGTTGTGAAAAAAATTTATTTCAATTTCTTTCAATTCTTTCTAGCTGTGCAAGCATGAAAATTCAGTATTAGAGACTCCCGATTTCCGACCATTCTACCACCAACCAATTTGCAATATATTTATCTCAACTTTCTCTTATTTTAAACTTTCTCACGATTTTTATGTAGTTTGGCTTAATACTTCATTATTTGCATTCCTAAAATGTGATTTGGGGTGTCTGAAAGCACCTGGTTTTTCTCTAGACTGCATAGAATACCAAAGTAGTTCCATCAGTGAGAAATTAGGGCACGCTTCTGCTTTGTGAGTGAGAGCATGTGTCTGAAAATGTCATGTTCCATTTCTGATGATTATAAGTATCCTACATTGGCTAAATTGGTCAAAGCCTGCCTTAGCTGCTTCCATGGTCCATTAGTGGAAAGTGCATTCAACTTAATGGATACACTTGTCACTGACTATAGAACTTCTCTTAAGATTGATTCCCTAGATGCAGTGCAGACTATTAAATATGATTTAATGGCTTCTAAAGAAACCTCATGTGAAAAATATGGCTAAAAAAATCCAATGACTGATCCAATTCACAAAGATCTCTTACTGAATATGAACAGAAGTTGGAAAACATATCAAGAGGACTTAAAAACATGTATTTCAGATGAGTCACCTATAAAAGTCTGAAAAACCTTCTACATTAGCAGAAAAGCAAACTGCTTCTACCTCTGCATGTGCAGTTCTCGAGGAAATTTCTTCAACTGTAAATGAGGAAAATAAAAGTCAACCTTCCTGCAATTATGAAGTTCACCACAAAAGAAAGACAAGCCCACAAACATCAGAAAATAAAAAAAAAGCAGCAGAAATTAGATAATTTTTTTTAAAGAATTAATTCAGGTAATTTAAAATATTTACATAAAATGTAGTAGTTTATATGTTTGAAAATTTATGGTTATTAATTTTGCAAAAAAAGTAATTCATTGAACTTTTATAATTAGGTCATTCAATACTTCATAATTGTAATTTTTCATTTCTCCCCCCCCTTTTCGAAACTCCAAAATGTCGGTAGTAAGTCCGTAAAAGTTTCGGGATTTTTTGGGGTCCCACAAACACCCCTGAAGTATGTAAATGGGAGAATCATGTGAAAGATACACAAAAAGTTGTTTCAACATTTATTTAAAAATAATAATTGAATTTTGAAAAAATCACTTCATGTTGCATGATTTTATCATCTGTGCAACATATGTGCCAGTCTTCATAGTTCTGGGCCTATTTTTCTCCATCATGTGATGAACTCACATACTCGCACGTTGTTCATAATAGAGATGTGTACTGGTTCAATTATTCCTATATTCATCTCACATTTTTAGACCATAATTTGTTTTCCTTTATCATTTTGTGATTGAATTAATTATCTGAGGAGAAATTGCAACTCATTAGTATAGTCCACGACAGCAACTTATTATAAACAAACAAAACTTTTAGTTTTTCATGCAGGTTTAATTTTATTTTATTGGTTAATTAACGAGTATGTCGGGCCTAATTTATGGGATTTTTTAGATCAACTCCTGGCAGTGTATGTATTGTGTTATGGCTGTCACTATTTGATCTATATCATGTGCAGATCATTTTTAATATACAGTACAATGTCCGTACTCCGGACTCGTAGGGACCTCGGCTATTCAGGATTAGGGGTTTTCCCAAATTATAGATCATCAATTAAAATCAGAATTATACAATTAAGAAAAGAACAGAAATTATACAATTAAGAATATGAAACAGTAATTTATGAAATGAGCAATTATGATGTGTTTTCAAATTAATTAAAAAAAAAAAAAAAAAAAAAGAAAAAAAGAGCAGCAGCTTAATATTTATTAGTTTACTTTATTAAACATTTCTTTCAATGTAAGTTGTTTATGTTGCTTTGTTTTTTATGCTAATACTTTCTTTTTAATTCTATAAACAGACATAATTTCTTATTCATTTACAAAGTTCCACTGTTCAAGTCCTGTAATTGCTGTGTCGAGAATACCCATGAACTTGTCAGTGGAAATTTTTTCGTTTTTAATAACCTCTCTGTCACTTTCTTCACTATCGGAAGCAGTATTTTCTGGATCTAGAACCATACTACAGATTTCACTGTCCATTAATTGATTGATGATTGGGGCATTGTCGTCACAATGAAAACTTCTGTTATATCATCTTCATTTATTACCGCTTCTCCACATTTCTTTACATAATCCAGTAACTGGAAAATTTCACCTTTAGTTTGCAATGTCCGAAAACCTTCAAAGTCACAGCTGTCATCTTCATCGTCCTCACCATGAAATATGGTAGCTGGCCATAAATTATGCCAAGCAAATTAACGTATCTGGAGACACATCCTCCCACAATCTAGTGATGCTCCACAGAGCAGATTTTATGCTAAAATATTTTTTTTAATTCTTTAATAGTCTTGCCATTGTTCAAGAAATTTAACATACATTTTTAAAATGCTACTTTGCATTTCAGCGCGTGCACTATTCCATATCCATAGGCTGAATGGTAGACGTACAGTTTGGAGGGAAGAATCATACAGATACATTATCCTTCACTAAAACTTTAAGTGAAGTATGCGCCAAATGTCGCCGAGCCTCGGGTATAAAATGATTTTCGAACCAATCATTCATCAATGCTTGTGTCATCCATGCTCTTTTATTTGCGCGATATATAACGTGGAAAACCGTTACTCCTTTAAATGCTCAAGGTCGTGCATGTTTTCTGATTACGAAATTGCACTTGTTTGCACTTGTGCATTCCTGCAGCATTTGCTCACGCTAAAATTGTTAGTCTCGCTTTGGAATCTTTGACACCAGTCGAAGCCTTTTCTGTAGAGGTAGGTATTTCGTGGTACATATTGCCAGAAAAAACCAGTTTCATCAGCGTTGTAAATTTGTTCTGGAGTGCCATTTGGTTGCCAGTGGCCATTTGGTTAACACTGCTGAATACCAGGAGATCAGATTTGATCCCAGATGAACATGCACTGTGCATGGTTGGATTTTATAGTTTTCCCTATATATAACGTGGAAATGAGCCACTTTCCCTTGGAAAGTCCTTCCATTAGTCTAAAAGCCCTTGTGGGATTTGCCATATAAAAATATATAACTTAACCTAACGTCTTCCAAATTCTTTCTGTGCTTAACATTATAATTTTCTGTTTATAACGTTATGCATATAAATAATTCTTTTAATTACATTCTTTTTATATTCCTATCATATTTATCATAAATACTGGCAGTGTAATTTGCTTACATGCCAGTCAGTAAATTTAATGGTACTTTTTTGATAAAGCCGTTTCAAATTTCTCAAATAGTCTCTGGCTGTTCTCTGAAGGGAAAATTCTGCAAGTTGCTTCATTGTTACAATAACTCTCTTATTGCTGCTATCTTAAAGAAATCTTATTGCAGAGCTTTAATATGAGGAAATCTACAATCTGCTGTTAGTGAACAAGTGTGTTAGAATTAGTGCAGGTAGTGGTCAGCAGTACCAAAATTCTTGAGCAATTTAGATTTTTTTAAAAATTTTAATGTGCATTTAATTAATTTGTAATATAAATTATTTAGTTGCACTCAAATATGTTTTTCTTTTTTTTTTTTTAGGTAGTAAATAGTTTATTAAAGTTTTGGCCAAAAATGCACAGTCCTAAAGAGGTAAAAAAAATTTAGTAGTAAAAAATTATTTTCTATTTTATTTTACTTGCACTCTGTGAAATTCTGTTTTAAGTCATGAAATATTAAGTTAATTTTGAGTATGTTTGGTAATTTACAATCAGTTCCCATTTAATAATTATTATGGAACTTACTAAGCTTATCATTAAATTAACGACACATCTAACTTCAGTTTTAAGCAGGATATATAATGCAAAATACTAAAATAATTGTTTGTGGTTAGTTATGTAGCTGTTTATTTTTGCATATTCAAAATAAATATTTAAAAAAATATTGATTTAGAAAGTTTAATACAGCCATAATTTGTTCACATTTGAAAACAGTACTGAGTATTTTCTTATTTAATTCATTAAAAATACTTTATTCAGTGTCATATACAGTGCATATACAAAGCTTTAAAATTAAACTAGAATAAAGGGTCGGAAGAAGAAATAACTTTTATCACTAAGATCCCTATGAACTGAATTATATTATCTTTTTTTTTAATTCAGTTTGGCATCTGCAGAGATGTTGCAAACATTTCTTCTATGTTATTCCAATGGATAAAATACCTATCATTGCTTTTGAAAGGGTAAAACATTTACTCAGAACTTCATACCACCGCAAATAAATAAAGAATGATTAAGTAAAAAGTGCAAAAACAACTTTGGTAGCATAACAAAGGAGTTGGCAAGATTTTGAATTTCATCTGCCATACCCTTTTGCTCTAGTTCCTTTTTTTTTGTTATGGGCATCTTGTCAGCTCATAGAACTGTTCAATTTTGCTTTATAAGTATATTATGGGAGCATTCTTTCATGCCTTCATTACAATGTGTGGAATGCTGTCAGAATGATGCATTCTAGTAGTGAAATTTTATTTATGTTTAAAATTGTCTCAAAGTTTTAAATATGATGAATAAATAGGAGAATTAAGAATTTATTTATATGTTTGCAATAAGCTTTGTTAACAGCAATTCCATTGTGTTAAACTTCATTATTTTTTGTCTTTTAATCATTTGCATAAAAATTCAATAAATAATCTCATTCAAACTTTCTTCCGTATGTTGAGTCTAACTGAAAATGTTTGATCCTAAACCTTTTAGATGTGTTATGTTAAGTACTTTTTTCCCATCTTTTAGAAATTCATTTGTTTCAGCAGAAGTAATATTTATAATAATTCATTTGCTGTCATCTCCTCCTCGTTTGAGACTGAAATTTTAATTTGTGACAACATCTTTAATGCTTAAAAGTTCCCATCTTTAATATGGGAATATCCAGTTTATCGTCTTGTTTTTTTTAAGCATAACATGATTCTTGTTCTGGAAATTAAAATCCCACATGTGAGAACAACAATTAATCATTGAAATATCTATGGCATTCATTTCACGTTCTGTGAATGAACTCCGTAGTTCCCAGACCATTAGAATTTATCTAGCTGGTATAATTTCTAAATATATTTCAATTTAGCAAAGTGTTTTGTGTTGAAAATTTTTTGTACTGAGCTTTAAATGTTCTATTTGTTAATACTTATCTTAGATTTGAATATACTTCATGCATTGAAGAGCCAAAAAAACTGGTGGGCCTATCTAATATTGTGTAGAGCCCCAGTGAGTACACAGAAGTGCTGCAACACGATGTGTCATGGACTCAACTAATGTCTGAAGGTGAGCTGGAGGTAATTCACACCATTAAACTTGTAGGACAATCCACAAATCCATAGGATTGCAACATGGTAGAGATCTTTTCTGAACAGCATGTTGCAGGCCATCTCAGATAAGCTCAATAATGCTCATCTCTGGAGTTGTAGGTGGCCAAGTGGACGTGTCTAAAATAGGAAGAGTGTTCCTGGAGCCACTTGGTAGCAAATCTCGACGTGTGGGGTGTTTGTCCTGCTGCAAATCTGTCAGAATGCACAATGGGCATGAATGGGTGCAGGTGATGGGACAGGATGCTTACCTATCTGTCACCTGACAGAGTCACATCTAGATGCATCAGGGGTCCCATATCACACCAAAGTGCACATGCCCCTTACCATGACAGAGCCTCCACTAGCTGCAGCCATCTCTTGTTGACATGTAGGGTCCATGAAGGCATGAGGTTGTCTCGATACCCATACACATTACCTGGTACTACTGGATATGAGACTCATCAGAGAAGGCAACCTGTTTCCAGTCATCAACAGTCCATTGGTGATGTCGGTGCTCCCAGGTGAGGTGTAAAGCTTTTTGTCGTGGGGTCAGCAGTGTTACTCAAAAGCCCATATCGATGGTGGCTGTTGGACAGTTCGTACACTGGCAGTTGTTGATGCCCTAGCATTGAAATCTGCGACAATTTGAAAAGTATTGTATGTTTGTCATGTTTAATTATTCTGGTCAGTTGTCATTTGTTCCATTCTTTTGCAAGCTTTTTCTGGCCACAGTGATGTCAGAGATTTGAAGTTTTACCGGACTACCGATATTCATGGTACACTTTTGAAATGGTTATACATTGAGAATCCCAATTTTATCACTACTTCGAAGATGTTATATCCCATTTCTTGTGCACCGGGTATAATACCACATTCAAACTCGCTTAAATCTTGATAACCTGCTATTGTAGCAGCAAACGATCTAACAACTTTTCCTGACACTTGTCTTATATAAGTGTTGCTGACCGTCACACTTGATTGTGATTGGTTCCATACCTCTGTTACTTACATATGTATACCTATACCAATTTTTGGGGCTCTTCAGTGTATAACTTCAACCTCTGTCTCAACGACTACTCTTAAACTTATGCTTGCAAAAAGTAAAAGGTAAAGCTATTTTTGTAAAACAATCAAAACTCATGTTTTTGCTCTGTTGGAGACTTGTACTTGACTTCAGATGCTGTTAATTTATGAAAAAGTATTCTGTAAATGGGGACGAATTTTAAATGTTTTATGCATTGAAGTTTATGTTAGTGGTTGATAGATGCCCACAAATGCTATTAAAATCAGTATTATGTATGGAAAGAATTTTCATTAAATTGTGTGATACATATGAAGGACATGGATGCATTCTAAATATTATGCATAGGTCACAATTTTTGAATAATTTTATATGCTAGTGACTAAGTGATTCGTCGTAAATATGATCTATCCCTGATTAACAGTGGAGATGCTAAGTTTGTATGATTGATGAGTATGGTAGAATTAAGTATGCATTTAGTTTAATGGTTGTAGCTCTTAATATTTAAAATTCTTCATGCCTGTTCTCATTTTGTTCTGGTAATTGAATGAGGCCTTTGTAAGTGCTTCTTTAGTTTTTCTCCATGTGTAGTGTGAGCAAGGCATTACATTTTGTATCATTTGTACACTGCTCATCAAAATTAAAGGATAATGAGGAAAATATGCTCACTAAGTTAATGTTCCTGGTGGTGTAATTATTTATGTTAATTAAATACAATTGAATATAAAATTGCACTTCTGTTCATATGTTAGCACTGAAAGTATGCACATTCAATGATTGACAATATGGTGCACAATGGACATGTGTTAGAATTCCTGTCAGTACTGTTGTTTAAAATGAATGTGGTTTCTGAAAGTGATCATTATTCAGTAGTTAGGGCTTAAAGGTATCATTTGGGTGAAGGTCAAAACTAGTGAATAATTGGTAGAACTGAGTGAGGTCAAATGCAAGTGGAGGTCCTCCAAGATTTGAATGTCTGTCAAAGTGGCATATCAAGAGTTCAGAGCTGCTTTTTAAGCACTGAATCAGTTTATAGTGGACAGGCTGGTCACGGCCGACCAAATTCAGCAATTGCATCAAAGAACCTCTTTTTTTTTTTTTTTTTGTCGTCGACTCAAAGAAATGGTGAAGCAACTACAAGAGATTTGGTTTTAGACCTTCATGCTGTCCCAGAAACTTGAATTAGCCATTCTACTGCTGCAGAAAGGCATAACGAGGTTGAACTGTATGCGAGAAAACTAATGGCTTGTGTCCCACTCACTCGGGCTTTCCAGGGAGGCCCGTTTAAAGTGGTGCTATCATCATGTTCAATGCAGCCAATACAACAGCCTGGGTACTGACTGGCGAGTCCAGATATAGTCTGAACAAATTCTAAATGTGTTTTGCAGAGAGGAAGAAACCCGAAACTTGCCTTCCCATGTCCTTGAAATATCTAATTTCCAAGACTGCGGCTTAATGGTTTGGGGAGGAATCATGACAAATAGCAGTACCAAGCTGCATATCCTTCAAAGATGTTCTGTAACTACTTGGAGATTTGTAGACAAGTTATTGGAACTCCAAGTTAGACTGTTTTAGGGTGCTATTGGCCCAGAGTTTTTGCTAATGGATGACAGTGCTAGGTCTCATCAAGCATATGTAGTGTTGGAATATTTGCAAATAGAATATATCTCTCAAATAGACTCGCCATCTTACTCCCCGATTGAGCATGCATAGGACGCCGAATTTCAGCACGCCATATCCAGGAGCTGAAAAGTGCACTTTTAGAAGAGTGGCATGCAATTCCTCAAGACTTTATCAACACTGTTTAAGTCTATGAAATCAAGATATGAAGTACGCTATCTGTCCGAGGTGACCATATGTCATATTAAAGGAAAAAATTTCCGGAAGAGATGATTTCATTTTTCCAGTTTCCATAAATTTGGTTTTAATTTGAATATTTTGCCAATAATCAACGGCCAAACATTGTAATTTATCTTAACTAATGCTTTTTGTACAAATTTCTATTAATAATTTTTCATTAAGTATCATTTAGGCTTTATTTCTGTCATTATCCTTTAATTTTGATCACCAATGTAGATAATTAATTTAAATTTTATTCTGTTTGTTCAATTCTCTTAATTCATTTGCATGAAAATAGTTCATTTTTTATTTGTTTCCATCGATCGTCATTGCCTTTGTTGTTAAATCTAAGATTACTGCAGAATTAGTTTGTATGTTCTATCCTTTTAGAAATATGTTAATAGGTATATAAAATGAATGTATTTTAGGTGATGTTTTTAAATGAATTAGAAGAAATTTTGGATGTCATTGAGCCTGCTGAATTTACAAAAGTAATGGTGCCATTGTTCCGGCAACTTGCAAAATGCGTTTCATCTCCACATTTTCAGGTATATAAATAAAAATTATGATCTTTTGTTGTATATTATTGTAGTATACATGCTAAAAATAATAAATGGACATTTATGTTTTTAGGTGGCAGAGCGTGCTTTGTATTACTGGAATAATGAATACATAATGAGCCTGATAAATGACAATGCTACTGTGTTGTTGCCTATAATGTTTCCTTCACTTTATCGTAATTCTAAATCTCATTGGAACAAGTGAGTTATTTTTATCTCTTTCAGGGTTTTTCTTGGGAGGGGGGGGGTTATGTGTATCTGATTTACATATCATTTGTTTCATGTCATTTCTATTCAGAAATTTAGGAAACAGTGTTTAAGAATGACAGAAGTTATTTTAATGATTTCTACTAAATCATCTTTTTAAAAATAAACTGAAAAATTTAACTTATGTGTAAAAATATTTATTGTATCTTACATTAATTAAACTGAGGTTTAAGATGCAGTTAGTTACACCTTAAAAAGAAAGGAAAGAAAAGAAGTGCTGTCTTTATTGCAGTTTTTTAAGTATATTCCATATGCATAGATAAATAAAAACTATATATGAGAAAGTAATCTCATTTCAGTTTCAGTAGTTAATTTTGTTCAAATTAATAATAAAATATATGTTAAAATTAAATAGTAGATGATGAATTAAAAAGCAGATGTGCAGCTGAAATTTTTGTGTAGACAGATTTCTAACAAAATAAAACTTACTATGCTGTATTCAATTTTTTTTTGTAAAATTTAAATTTAATATCTGTTATATTAAAAGTATTCCTAACCAAATGTTTGGTATTTCTTGATTGAATTCCTCTTTAGACCTTTTCTTCCTTTTAAAAGGTAAACAATCTTAAAGAAAAGTCTATACTTAGTTAAACATCAAGTATGCATTTCAGTTTATTACAGTTCATTGTGTAAGTTTCTTCACTTAACTTTATTAGGTAAATGTGAATTATTTTTATTTTAAATATTAATATTTCATAAATGCCTTATTCAAAATGCTGAAAACTTAACATAGCTTTTTTTCTAGGCAACTTTTTAAATCCTGAAATGGTATTTTAGTAATTTTGCTGTTACAAATTTTTAATGTGCAGATGCTACTGCATTTACTTATAGTTCATTTTTCATTTAACGGAGGGAACAAATATCAGCATGCTGCTTCTGTAAAATAGTGATTATAAGAACATTTATTATTCAAACTTCTATGTAGTCTTTTTCCACGTCTTTAATAAGCAGTATATATGTAGGTGGAGGATGGCATGTGTTTTGTCTATCATTTATATTCAGAAATTCTGTCACCCCCCACATTTGCCACAAGGTACTCATGTATGCATCTTCAAACGCATGTCCTACAGTAATTCTTCTGGGGAATGATGGCTGATTCAAACATAGATTGCTGCACTGGAGGTATTTATCCAAACGAGTTCTGTGACAGTAACCCAGTGAACGTGATACAAAATTAAAATCCTTAGATCTTAGCATGCTGAGATCGGTTAATAATGAAGAGCTAGTGGCAGCCAAGCAGAAAAATCTCAGACTATTAGAAGTTCAATTGATGTTTGAGTATCAAAGAACAGGCTGGATGCATGGGAGTTTTTGTAGTTTTCTCCATCTCTAATGTGAGTGTAAGCCAGTTTTCTTTAAACATCTACCACATATTAGGATATGTAATTTTACTGTATCTGCAATGTATTAATAACATAACCATCATGTTCAGCAAGGGTTTGCTCTATATTACAGCATAATCTAATATTATATAGCTTTATGATGCATTTGAATTTTCACAATCTTATTGCGAGATATAAACTAACTTATATTCACTAGTGCAATCTATTAAACAGTGATTTTGTGTAATATATAATGAAAAATCATACTGTAATTTTATATTTTTTTGCATGTATTAAATTAGAAAGCTTTGTTTGATAAATTAGAAATATTTTTGCAAATTTTAGAACAATTCATGGATTGATCTATAATGCTTTGAAACTTTTTATGGAAATGAATCAAAAATTATTTGATGAATGTGTACAGAACTATAAGCTGGACAAACACAGGTATGATTAATTCTCTTAAATTTTTTAATTTGGAATTATGACTGAGAAATAATTAATAAGTAGAGGCATTTTATCCATTTACCATTCTGTATTCAGTTTATGCACCTTTAATAGCTCGTAATCTAATAAACTATAAATAAAAAGCATAGAATTTTAAGCAAATCTACTTCATCAGTTTTTAAATTTTTTTTAACTTATTTTTTTTCCAACTGTATTCTAAAAATTCTAGAATTTTACTAGCAAAAAGATTGTAAAAGGAACTTGTAGATTGAAAAGAAATAATGAAGATCCAAAAAATAGTGATCTCATTATCCTGGCATTTATGAAATATATCAAAAGGAATATATTTTTATTTATATTGGTAAAAGTATGAATTTTATTATCTGATTTATGATTTTGTACTACTCTAGTATGAAAATTGATTAGAGTGAGGTGATGTAAGTGCTTCATATTATCTGTAATTAATAAATACATGTTAAACCTTTTGTGTGTGTATGTTTAAAAGATTAAAAATATGAAAGCACTCCGAAATTTAGTCATTTTATTTTGTATGTCATTGTGATAATGTATTTGAAACCGTACTATACTAAATTTTAATTTACATGTGATTCAGTTCTGTATAAAAATTCAAATAAGTAAGTAATTTGCAAGTTGTGAAGGAAATATTGTTTCATTAAGAAATATCTTTGCATATACAGTCAAATTGTTACTGTAATTAGTCTTCAGAAATCTGAAATTTTAGTCTACTAAGAAATATAGATAATAATGCACAAAGGGGGTGGGGAATCACTGGTGAATCACAAAAATATGGCTAATGTTTTCACATCTTCCTAGAGATGTATTAAAAGAATAGTTGTAATTTTTTAAACAATTCATATTAAAATTAATTGCAATTACTGTTGTGTGCAGTTGTTAAATGCTTCTTCTTTTTCATTCTTTCTTTTTCAGTTTTATCATACTCTAATAATTGTACATAATAAATTTCTGCATGTATGTTTTGTTTCAGATCCATGTTTTAAAATATGTTTATCCCTATAAGATGCAACCTTATAATTATGACTGCATACAAAAAATTTATTTTGACAAAAAAATGAATGTACCTTTAATTTAATTTTTTTCCCCCATAACTGCTATGAAATTGGTTGAATGAACCTTTTAAAGCAAACTATAATTAAGATAACTGTACTTAAAAACTTTGTTATGTAAGTACTGTTTAGTTATTCAATGATAAAAAAAAAAATATAATATAGACCAAATTTATGTTGCTAAAAATATGATGTTTTTATTATTTTTTTATCACAGTTTTCTATCAGTTAATTATTAGAGCAAAAGAGTGCTGTTCAGCCTTCTTTGAAGCAAATTTTTTTCCTTTTTCACTCAAACACCAGTGGGATTATCATTGAGAAGTGAATAAATATCAGCAAATTTTTTTGTCGAATTAGTGAGAAGAGGATGAGAAAACTGTAGAAATATCAATTGTAATCTTGGTCGTCATCGTATTTTAAATAAAGCTTGGCAAAGGGTTTAGTAATTGAACCCGTAATATCTGTCTGTAAAAATAATCTGTAATTGTCTGCTTTCATGATGCAGACTCCAAGAAAATTTAATCTAGTTTATGTCCAAATATTGTAGTTTTCCAGTTTTCATGGACAAAACTTATTAACAGTATTCATCACTGCTTTGGTAAGAAGTTTGCTTTCTATGTTTTGCATTTCTTCAAATTCATCAATATCAATGAGCTTTCAGCATCAGTATTTTTCAGTTTAATTTCTTTTATAATATCTTCATTGCTGAAATGTTTTCATGTAATAATATCATCGCTACACATTTGGAAAAGCTCTATGTTGGATTCAAAAAATGAAGAAAAGTCCCCCCCGTTCTAGCAACTTCGTGGTAAATACTCATTTTCCCCTTCAACACGCTTTACTCGACCAGTATCCTGAATGGTGTCAAATGGTGTATTTTGTTTGTAACAGGTTGACAGGTGCAGTCATACAGTGTGGGACACTGGAATTTAACCATTGGTTGTACAGGTATAGACCTACTGCAATAACTGTGCAGCTACTCTCCAGTTCTGATGAGCGTCACAGGGTACATTCTGAGGCTATCCCACACTTCTTCCTCTATCACCCAAACACTCAAGAGGACTTTTAACTAACCAATGTTTTGGGTACCCCCGTGCCACACAAATACTATCAATTTACAAAAATCCATGCTTTCTCCAAGATTAGAACACATGCCCTATCAGTATAGTCACTAATTATGATACTGATCAGGAGAGAGTAACAAGCTAACAAAATTTCTGTACCATCAGAAGAAACCTTTATAATCTTTATAACATGCCTCAAAAATTGAGTTACTTTTTGTAATGATAGCCCTGATCTTTTATCTGTATACCGTAGGTTCCCAATGGGAGCTTTACTAGTGGATGCTGGAATCTTCCATATGGGTGCAGAGACAAATGGAGGCCATTACAACATTCAAAAGGGGTGATTGTGATGTAGCTTCCTATTCAAGAAATTAATATAATAAAATACTTTGCAAATACATACTTTTTTCATGAAAAAATATTATATCCAGTTATCTAAAATTTTTATCTTATTGTTATCGAATAAATAAGCATTAAAAATTTAAATTAGCATTAGATAACTCAGTTTAGGATTGTCGAGGACAAATCTCTTCAAGTTTCTATGCAAAGCAATTAATGCAATCAAGCAAGTTTGGACAAAAACATGACAGCTTGTAATGACTTGACTACAAATCAAGTGCACCACCACCTCAAACAATCAAAGCCGTACATATTGATGCATGCATAAAATCAAATCTATAAAAGGCATGGATAGCTCAAGATTATTTATGTTGTTGTTGTGCTACATCAATAACCCATACTCATGAGTAAAAAGAATATAAGTCATTATAGCCATTATTTTTAGAACTGTCTATAAATGTGTTGAAAATTTATTTAAATCATGGCAAAATGTCTGAATCAAAGAAAAAATACCAACAGTACTGTACTGAGTATTCAAAATATGAATTGATGCACACACTTACAAACCAGTCATTACATATGTGTTTAATTTGCCAAAACGTTTTTTCAAATGAAGCCATGTAGTCTTCTAAGCTACAAGAGCATTTAAAATGCATTCTGATAAAAGAGACAAATATTTATCCTATTTTCAAGACTGGAAAAGAAATGTTTTAAACAGCCAACTATGTCAAACCTTTTTGTGTCATTTTCTAAACAAGAAGATTATGCACATTGAATCTCATATAATATTTCATAGTTAATCACAAAAGCAGAAGAACCATACACAGTTGGTGAGGAATTAATCTTGCCATTAGTCAAAAAGGTAATAAAAACTGTTCTTTATCATAAACCACTGTCAGATATCATCAAACTAATTCCTCTGAGTAGTAATTCAATCAAAGGAGAATAGACAAAAGGGCTGAAGACTAAATATTATGGGATTATTTTCAGGTTTTCCATTTGTCTTAATGAATCAGTTCTACCAAATAAAGAAACACTACTCTTATCATGTATTCGATTCATAAAAGAAGAAAAAAATTGCGAGATGTATTATTTTCCGAAATTTTGGAAAGCGAGAAGAAAGGGAGAATCGATATTTAATATCATGAACAACTTTTTTTTCAAAAGAAATAAATACCTTTTCATAATATTATATCAACTGTTGCTGATGGTCCAGCAATGAGAGAACATCATAAAGGTTTTTATAGTGCATTTAAAACAAGCAGCATCAAATGCATTCACTGTACATTATGTTATTCATCATCAGTATTTGGTTGATTTTTCAGATTTTTATCTGAATGAATGCTTGCATATGTCTCTTCATTGCATTTTTAGAGCAGTCAATAAGATTAGAAGCAATTAATTGCATGACAAATTATTTGGCCTGATTTATAGTGAAAATTATGAAGATTACAATCTTGGCTGCAGAACTTCAATGGCTGAGAAAATATTTGTTAGAATCTTTTTTTGAATCTATTTGATTCAGTACTAAACTTCCTTGAAAACTACAATGATATTGGTTATTTGATAGACCTGTTTAAAATATTTAAAGAAGTAAATTTAACATTTGCAAGGTGATAAGAATTTTTAAAAAAATCATAACTGCTTTCATAGAAAAACATATTATATTCAAATGAAGTAGAGGTGAATACAGCCACTTTCCCACACTACAGTCTCTGCAAAACAGGAAAATTTACTTACCTACTGCCAACACTTTGAAGTTCTTCATCCTGATTTTATGGAGGATTCCAAAATATTTGAAGCATGAATATTTTGAGTTAGATTTTTAGATCCTTTTGCAAATGCACCTAGAGCAGAATCATAAAATTTAGCAGAGGAAGTTAGAGAACTCCAAACTAAAAGAAATAAAATTCAAAAAAGGATACCCAGAGTTCTGGCTCCAAAAATCAGTATTAGGTCTCTACTGGGGATTATGGGTAATTTTTTTTTTGCTTTTCTTTCATTATATTTGGCTGTCAGTGTAGTAGCTAATTTACTGTCGAAGAAAAGGAACAGATTGCACATCACTGAACCTGACAATTTCCAACTGATGTTAATGAAACTAGAACCACACATTAACAGATTATTAAAAACCAGTCTCAACCATCTCACTAATTTTTTTAATTTCTTAGATTTTATGTTTATTTTTAATAAACAATTTTGTACTGCATTTGATGGTCTTTTTAATTAATTCCTGCTTTTTTTATTCTTATTAAATAGATAGGCTTGTGAGTATAAATAATAATGTGGAACAATATTTTGATATTTGGTGTCACTAACTATTACAAAGAAAGGAGCCTTGGAATTTTTTTCTTCTCTTGTAAAGGGGGTGGTGGTTCAGAACATATTGGAAACCTCTGGCCTAGATATGCCCATATTGCATCTTTAATGAATAATGATTAATTTCAATGGTAATCTCTCTTCATCTGTATGACGAAGTTTTAACTTTTCACTTACATTTCTTAATGAGAAGAAAGTATCGAATCTCAATTTTTTTTATGTGTTTCAATCTAGATTCTGATAAATTGTATTCTCATTCATGTTAGTTTGGCTGTAATTTGTAAAGGAGAGTAAAATAAATTTTGTATAGTTCTTTTGGGAGAACATAAGTAAAATGATGAATCTAAAGCAGTAAAAATACTCGTGCATAAAATAAAAAGCGTTATCATTGAACTGTTGTTACAAATCAAATTACTATTACTGGTGTGTTTATCTGTATGTTTTGAACTTTTCTTTGTTAGGTTTTGTTTATTAATTGTAGATGAATGCGTGTTCTGTATTTTGATGAAATTAATTTTTTATTTATCAGTGAATTTCAGTTTACAGTCTGATGTTATTTTGTGTCATTTATTCCTGATAATAAAAGTTATCAATTTTGATTGAAAATTTTAAAGAATTTGTCTTTTGTTGTTGCATTACTTTATTATTGAATATATGACCAGAAATGCTAAATAATTATGTAGTTTTGTGTAATTTAATATGTCGTGTTGGGCTTTTGTGTGATTAGAAATGTAAAAATTATGCAATTAAAATTTAATTTTCATAATTACTACCTGTGAGGAAAAAAAATTAATTCGGGATGGTTTACATTTTAGTGAGAAAATAAAGATGAAAGAACGAGAAGAAACATGGTCTAAAATAGAAAGTTTAGCTCTAAAAAATCCTAAAGTATGTATTGTATTTTTATAATTTTTGTTTTAAAATTTATAAAAATGTTTGTATAATACAAGCAGTATTGAGGAAATAAAGACAAAGCCAAAATAGAGGGTATACAGAATTTTGGTATATTTTTTAACTTAAAAAGTTTGTCTACAAATTGGCTTTCAGACTGCAGTCAGCAAGTACTTTATACTGTGCTACTTTAAATGGGGAAATTCAAGATTATTTTCTGCTGCCTGGTTTGAGCATTGGAACAATAGCTATGGGAAAAAGATCTCTGTTTAATCCTCTCCTTCTTTTCCATTTAGCATGTTTTGGTTTGGACTGAAAAAAAAATTCATAAAAATAATGCAGTAAAAAATAACAAACTGAACCACGATAGAAATTCTCCCAAATGTATGTATATTTAAAAAAAGAAAATTAATTAATAGCAAGTAAATCGGAGATAATAAAAAAATAATAAATTCTACAATGACGTAAAAAGTAACCATCAAAATTCTGTGAATGACATAAAAGACATGTCAGCAAACTTAGTCTGCATTAACTAGGGAAACCTAAACACACATTTTTCTACTTCTCAGAGCAATCATATTTTAAGTAATAAACCATGTATTAAGAAAAATGTTTATGATATTCATAAAATTAATAACATTTACAGAATTATAAATTAATATATTTTGCTTTTGTGTAATTATATTAAATATGCAATTAATATTGGGAATTATTTAAATGTAATTTTAACCAATGATTCTGTTTTTAAATAATATCAAATTAAAAATTAATTATATTTTCAGAATTGTGAGTAATTAAGTTTGAAATTTAGGTTATCTGATCTAAATCAGCTTTCAAATGTACGCTAAGAAATCTGACGAAGCACGTGAAAGAAGACTGGCGGACTACAACCTCAAATGATGAGGAGAAAATAAATTCTGTGCAATGATGACAACATGAGTTATGATTGCGAATAAGGTGTTTTGCAATGCATATTTTAAAATAACATTATAGTATGAAATATTTTCATGCTTAAAAGTAATACAGATTCGATTGATTTGCCTTACCATTCATGATGATATCAATCTAATGGAGAGTTGTGACCAGTATTTCTTAAAGCAGCTGTTATTTTTGCCTTTGCAATTAGTAGGGATTGAATGTAATAATATGCCTTTGTCAAGCATTTTGCATATGGTTGTGATGTTGAGCTAGCTAATCAGTTTATTGTTGTAATCAAATTTAGTGAGTATGAGTGTTACCATTTTGTAGCATTTATGCTTTTCCTGTCACATCTGTATAAGGACACAAAAGTCCATCAGATCATTTTTGTCAGTGTTTAGGTTAGTTTATGTGTTGGGTTGGCAGTGTATGAAAATCTACTATTCATTTTAAAAAGTGTAGCAATGCTGATAGAATCTCTGACGTAATGAACACTAATAAATATGAGTGCAATTGACAATTTTGTATTATTTAAGTTATGGGATACTTCCAGTGCTTATTTAATTTTCTCTGTATCAAAGAGTATTATGCAAACATTATGGCAATTCCTATGCAAAAAGGACAGATTTCAGATGGTCTTAAGTTACATAATTGCTGTTGTAACTTAGTGAGCCTAGTTTAACCAGTTCCTCTGTAGGGATATGTCTAGAATGTGCAAAAATTGTCGGCTGCCTTGCACTAAAACTGTTGTGTTGAAGTTCACTGTGTAAAATAAAAAATGGTAATATGCTTCCAGATGTGACTGCAAGCAAGTACTAGGCCTACTTTGGCTGAATCTTTTGGATGTATGTATGTTTGTATCCGACATTTAGAATAGCACGATAGATTACCATTGGCTCTCTCCCTCCTCCCCCCTTTTTTAGATTGGCTTTTTATTCAGCTTGCAATAGCGATTATAACAGTGATTTGGAATTCTATTTGCAATTAAAAGATATTCGAATAGAATTCTGGATTGTAACTCGTCTACTAGAAAGCTTTCATAAATCTTATTAGAAATCTAAATGTGTAATAGACATTGGTAATGGTAATACTGTATCTAAAAATGTTGTGAAGAAAACTATCAGTGTAAGTAGAATATGTAATATATCAGGGATGGCCAAACATCAAGACGATGAGAGCAGCGTGATAGGTTTTATGAACGTTCTAGAGCCTCAAATCCAAATTTATATTGCTTCAAAAATAATGAGACAAGTTTTGAATATAAAGAAACTTTTGAAGTAAATTAATGAAGATGTCATTAACATGATTACATATAAATATGAATAAATATATTGTATCTACGTTTTTGTGTTTAGAAAAATTAACGTCCAAGAAAATAAAAATTTAACTCTTGTACTGGGCAAATGAGAGTTTTTTTCTTTCAAGTAGAGAAACCAAATATCTTCTGCTTTCCGTCATACCTCATTATTTATAATTATTTTTGTTATATTTTACATATTAACATGTTATATTTTACATATTAATTGGTCTACAATTACATAAAAAAGTCATATATGAGTAAATTAAAAATCACTATTCAAAAGAAAATTGAATGTTTTTTTAACTCATGAGCAGTCTTTTAGACAGGATAAATTAAATGATATATGTCAACACGCACTGCAGAGAAACTGTTATTCAAGAATTATTTATTTACAAATAAGCTGTTAACTTGTTTAGGCTTTTGCCTAAAAAGTAATTTTGTTTCTCCACACAATTAACATAACGACAAACATACTTCCTTACCACCAGCTGAGTTGATATACTGCCTATTATATGACTATATGACTATCAGCATTTGTACTCAATTGGATGGAGCATTCTATTATCGTTAATCCTAGCCAAAAGTCTCTATAGAATATTAAAATTTATTAAAAGTTAAATAAATTTGTAGCTGAATTTATAAAGTTACTTTGGAGATTTTCGTAGTTCACTGCCAGGTAGTCTATGAGAGTTTTAAGTTTGTTTCATAGTAGCTTACGCTTTTGGAGTTGTTTCAGCCATACCTGGGCATTTTTAGCAATGTATGGCCAAAAATGTAGGTCTTTGGTGATTTCACATTCGAACATATATCGATATATATAAATGTTGATCAATGGACTACAAACATACTTCGAACTTTTTTGAAATAACTACTTTTACTGATGCTGAGTGTAGAAGAATTTACCGAAAACAGAATATGATTGCAATTTCAATAATATTTGAATTATCAGTATCTCTCGTGACGGCCCTGACTGATGCAGTATTTTAGCGTGCCATCCAACGGACTCTGCCAGAATCTTTTAGTAATCAGTACACTGTGCATCACTGGAAGTTCTTGAAACTATCTCTCGAATCATTCCGATAATTTTGGACATAGGTAACAAAATTCATGCGCATCATTGAAAATTCTTGAAACTATCTCTCGAATTGTCCTGATAATTTTGGACATGGCTAATGAAATTCATGCACATCGAAAATTCTTGAAGCCAACTCTTGAATCATTACGATAATTCTGTACATGCATAACCTGTTGCTAATAAATCTAGTAGTTCATGCCGGATTATACAGTTAGTTCGTCGAGCACATATGCCATCTGTCTACCAGCCGAACCCTTCAAACTAGCTGTTTAATTTTGAGCTGTTTTTCAAATATGTGGTAAATCAAAACTAATGCTACAGAAAGGAAACATATCTGTCACTACTATAATTAATTTATTTCGCAAATGCAAATATAACATGAGCACATAACTCTTCATATTTCTGTGGGCATGCACAGATGTTCGATGTGGTAGCCTTTTGTAACATGGCAGACATCTGGACAATAGTTTAATTCCTAAGCTGCCAAACAGGTGTATGGATCCACCATATTCTAACTAGTGGACCTATAAAGGCAGTCAAAGGATTTACCATCTCATTTTGAATTACCCAGTAAACTAATGCAAAAGAAAGTTTAAAATAAATTATTGTCAGCCCAACGGTTACATAGTACAACTTTACATTAGGTTACCTAACTTACTTATCTATCTATATATATATATATATATATATAAAGAAGAAAGTCTGTTGGTTTGTCCTCTAATAACTCAGTCACTACTAAAACTATCATCACCAAACTTTCTACAATTCTTTTCTGGGTCTGAAAAAGGTCGACGTCCACTTTAAAAAAAAAAAAGCTAAATTCAGATATATTAATTAAAAACTCAGAAAAATGATATATTTTCCCCTCCTTTTTCCAAGTGGCAACAGTCTCACAAGCCGGAGATGAAAATCTGCTTTATTTCAAAAGTTGTTGTCACTACTCACTCTCAAAACCTAGAGTTTGTTAATATAAAAATTTTTTAAGTTTTATGACGAAATAAAAATAGCATTGCCAAACATTAAATACATTATTTCTGATTCCAAAAATTCGTGGGAAGCCATTTCGACTATTGCCATCTTCGTACGACTTTAAACAACCGAAATATTAATTAAAAACTCTGCTAAATTTTGTACTCATTTTTCCGAGTGGCAACAGTTGAGCGTTTTGGATATAAAAATGTTTTATTTCGAAAAGTGTTGCTACTGCTCGCTTTCAAATCGTACAGTTTGTTAATAAAAATTCTTTAAGTTTTACAAAATCTATATATATAAAGAAGAATGTCTGTTTATGTGTTCCTTTGTTTGTTCACGTTGTTGACTTCTGATCAATTATGATAAATGTTTTGCTACATTTAATGGACTAAAATTGAATATAGGTGAAATATTGGATGGAACTGGAGCTTTTACGACCATTTGATTAGAAAAATTAAAATCGTTATTAAAAACTGCATGCTATTGTTGCTGATATAACGACAGAGAATTTGCTTATTTTTCTATTGAAATTTTGTATGTGGGTTCCATATCACATCAAAGTGAAAAATGTATGACTATGAATCGGTATTAGAGAAGGATTACAGCGATACTGTTATCTCTGTTGTTAGATGCATTATTCTCAATCTAACTTTACTGCCATTGGGTAATTACGCTAGTAGAAAATAAATCTCAAATGGAGTTTGAAATGAAATCTGTAGACAGAGGTTATATTAGAAAATAAAAATCAGGCTTAAAAAGTAAACGTTCCCGGGAGCAAAATTTCACATTATTACCTAAAATTTGCAGTGAATCATTGTGAAACTTTTCATTTGGCTACTAAGCTTTTATGAAGGACGTGTCAGATGTAGATGATGATTGACAATTAGGAAGAGAAAAAATATCAACAGATTAAAAGAAGTCCAATACTGGCATCAGAGCCAAGGCAACTAGTGCAGAGCGACAGTACTAAGGGGGGGGTTCTTTTAGATATGTCGGGCAGCAAAATGCCTCAAACCTAGTTCGAGGTAGAAAAAAAGAAGGTCATCAAACAAGAAATCGAAAAATACGAGAAAATATCACAAGCTAAAAAGATTTCACAAATATCAGTATGCCGATTTTTACAGAAACTTTGATAGGAGAGACATTTGCGATGTGTTGATTCCTCATTGCTTCATGCAAAGTTATTGATATGAGGATTAGGTGAAAGATCCCTATCTGGAATAACAGTATTTGATAAAATGGAAATTAAACATTTTGACTAAAATTTAAATCATTGTCAAACCAGTAATTCTTTCCACGGCTCCAAATATTTCAGCATGCACAACCAAAGGTGAAATAAATTATAATCTCTGACTAAGCTTACCAAGGAATTACTATAAAAGACATCGTTTCATGTGGGAAAAGTGTTCATTAAGCATATTATTATGAATTGTGAAGTCTGTGAAGCAGCTGCATAAAAATGCCTGACTTGCTTAGGGATAGGAAATTAATTTTGAAGGAGTTCCTCAGAAAAATGATAATTAAGAGGCTGAAGATTCAATCTGCCAAAAATAAAATCCTCGTAAAATTCTTCCACATATTAAAAGAGCTCTATATGGGTTGCAAGATGAAACAAGTTTCTTCAGCGGTTACTCACACTATTCAAGGACTGAATAAAAAGTAGTACACTACAGCGAATGGCAAATCTTCCACTTAAGTGGATCATAATGTTATGAACAATGAGATCACATAGGAATGTAAGCAGATACTGCCTGAAGGAAAAATTAACTTGTGAGAAAAAGGATTAGGGAGAATAATTAAATAAAAATATTAGTATTGTGTTTTAGATTAACTTTGGTATTAGTGTGTTCCGATGATCATTCCCTGTTCAAAAAGTAACATAACCAGAATAATAATTACCAGAAATGTAATTTATGTATTTATTGCTCTGACGATAAGACAGCAGTGGACAGTTTGAAATCTATCAAATTTTTACATACATAATATCAAAAATTAAATTAGTGATTGATAAAGAAACATGACACTGAACGATTCCTATTTCAGATTTTGGTATTAGAAT
Source organism: Stegodyphus mimosarum (assembly GCA_000611955.2). Taxonomy (NCBI): domain Eukaryota; kingdom Metazoa; phylum Arthropoda; class Arachnida; order Araneae; family Eresidae; genus Stegodyphus; species Stegodyphus mimosarum. Next base: position 4,490 of record KK112295.1, on the reverse strand, counting down.
TGTCTTTTATGATGTAATACACTGCTAGCCACCGTAAATGCAACACCCTGAAGGAAGCGTGCAAGTAACGTGAAATTTACAACAGGCATTAGCGGAGGTGAGATATGCAAATGATTAGAATTTCAGCGCAGACGCACATCACGTGCGCCTGTGGCGCCACTTCAAAGCACTATTTAAGGCTTCGACGACTTCAAGTTCGGTAATTGTGTTTTTCTTGTGGTTCTTTAAAAAAAAGATCAATTATGCCTCGTAGTAAACAGCGATCATCGTTTGATCAAGTATCCGAGTTTGACAGAGGAAGGATAGTGGCCCACCGAGAGTGTGGATTATGTTTCAGGGAAACTGGTAGTCGTGTTGGACGAAACCAAACAAGTGTTATGCCAACCAAACAAGTCAACAGGAACATTGTGCGCATGGCAGTGACGAATTGCTCAGTCACATCATAGCACAGCACATTCAGTCTGCAATGCATCATCCAGTGCCTGCGCGTACCATTCGATGCCACTTACAGGAGAGTGATCTGTAACGCATCATCCAGTGTCTGCACGTACCATTCGACGCCATTTACAGGAGAGTGGTCTGTCCGCAAGACATCCATTGCTTCGTCTACCCTTGACGCAGAACCACAGACGTCTCCGCCACCAATGGTACGATGAAAGAAGGATGTGGACGGCAGAATGGAATGAAATTGTCTTTACTGACGAGTCATGCTTCTGTCTGCAACACCACAATGGTCGGATTCGAGTCTGGAAATACCGTGGAGAGAGGATGCTGAACAGCTGCATTATGCACTGCCACACTGGCCCTCCACCGGGTATTATGGTATGGGGCGGTATTGGATATCACTCTCGCAGTCCTCTAGTACGCATTGCCGGTACTTTAAACAGCCAGCGCTACATCTCCGAGGTGTAGGAGCCAGTTGTCCTTCTTTACCCTTAATGGCAGTGGAGATATTGGCAAAGAAAACTATAAGACCAATCTAAATTAAAATCCATGCTTTATTTCTACAACTTAAATAAAATAAGCTAATATTGTAGCTTTTAAAACCATTAAAAGGAAAGAAAACTATCATAATGCTGACTCAGCACTCAATAACGCCCCATTTCGCCGATTCCTCGGCATACATATATATAGTTCGGCCAACCCGCCGATCTAGACGTCATTGGCCAGTCAGCGGCAACCACGTTAGCTTACCGCCGATTGACCTCCGATCCAATTTGCATGAGGAAAACTAGTCAACAAACGGCCCTCTTTTCCTCATGCAAAGACAAAAACAAAACTTACAGAATTACAAAAGTTCATAGTTCGGTTCTATTTTACAAAACACTTATTGTCTTTAAACACTGAAAACATCTAAACAAAACTTCTTTAAATTAACAGCAGTTGTCGCTTTTGTAAATAAGTCCGCAGTATTTAATTTACTGGGGATAAATTCAAGGTCAAACAATCCATCATTTACTAGTCTTCTAATAAAGTGATATTTTATGTATATATGTTTAGTCCGACGATTTTCTATTGCCGATCTAGAAAAATCAATGGCAGACTTGTTATCGCAAAATAGTTTAGATTCTTTTAAATTAAACTTTAAAATTTCATCTTGTAAGACATTTTTCGTCCACATTAATTCCTTCGCTGCCTCCGATAAGGCGATATATTCCGCTTCCATAGTTGGTAAGCTTACACATTTTTGTTTAACAGTTTTCCAGATTACTGGTACTTCATCTAAATATAATATAAATCCTCCCATGGACACGCGGTCATCCCTATTACTTGCATAATCAGCATCTGAATAACAATATAAATTTATAAGTTTAATTTATATAATTTAGTACTATTGAGATAACCAAACAATTTCAACAATGCTTCCCAATGCCTAATTCCAGGATTCTCCTGAAATTGTGATAAGATATTTACTGCATACGTAATATCAGGCCTTGTCCTGTTAGCTACAAAAACTAAACATCCCAACAGATTTCTAAAAGGTAATTTACGCATTTCTGCACTTGTGGACGGACAATCTAATTTTGTAAGAATAGTGCCTTTAGCTATGGGAACTGAAGTTACTGGTATCTGGAAATGTTTAAATTTTTCAAATATTTCTTCAATATAATTTTGCTGATGTATAAAAGCCCCATTTTCGTTCTCTACGAATTCAATTCCAAGTAACATTTTAGTTTTGCCTAATACTTTCAGATCAAAAAACTTACTCAACTGGGAAATTACTTTATCTATACTAGGTTGATCTTTACTAAAAATCACAGTATCATCTACATATAACAATAGAATTACATTAGAACCCTTATAAACACAATTACACCATTGTATTTTTTTTTAAAATGTAGATTTTCTAAAGTGCTTTCAAATTCACAAAACCATTCACGACCGCTTTGATATAGACCGTAAATGACCTTGTGTAATAAACATACTTTATTTTTCTCTTCAATAAATCCTTCCGGTTGGGTCATATATATTTTCTCATTTAGGTTTGCGTATAAATATGCGTTCTTTACATCTAACTGACAATTAGTCCATCCATACAAACATACCAGTATAGTGAAAAATATTATTAGGATTGAAAAATTTACTACAGGACTGTAAACGTCATCAAAATCTTCACCTCTTTTCTGCCTGAATCCCTGTGCTACTAAACGTGCTTTATATCTAACTACTTCATTCTTTTCATTTCTTTTTAGCGTATATACCCATTTGGTTCCTATCATAGTTTTATTTTCTGGCTTTTCGACTAATTCCCAAACATTTCTTTTCTTCATTGTTTCAATTTCTTCTTTCATTGCCTTACTCCATTCTTCGGCATTTACTGATTTTCGTGCTTCTTCAAAATTTTGTGGGATAACAATTTCTACGGAATAGCATAGTTTTATTTTCTGGCTTTTCGACTAATTCCCAAACATTTCTTTTCTTCATTGTTTCAATTTCTTCTTTCATTGCCTTACTCCATTCTTCGGCATTTACTGATTTTCGTGCTTCTTCAAAATTTTGTGGGATAACAATTTCTACGGAATTTGCCTCTTCAGATACGGAACTAGTCTCCTGTTCTACAAAATTAACTTTCCCGGAGTATTCGTTTTTGCCACTAAAGTCAAACTTATCTTTTTCAAATTTAATATTTCTTGCCTCACAATACTTTTCAATATCATTATGGGATCTAAAACGAGTGTCTGTTCCTTCTACATAATAATATATGTCTGTACGTGTTCCGTCTGGTCTTTTAACGGCTTTTCTCTGCCAGTTTAAGTCTGATACTTCTTTCGGGATAGATTTGTCTTCTGACGACTTTAATTCTTTTTTAGAAGTTTCCTGTTCTTCATCTGATTCTGCTAATAGCTCGGATTCCTCTAGTCTTTTAAACTTAGTTTTTGATTTCTGATCCAGGATATCATCTACTGCATTCACCTTTTCTTCAAACTTCACATTACAGGTTTCTATTAATCTGTGTTCTTCTGGTAACCATATCCTATAACCCCTAGTTTCTTTCGCATAGCCTACCATGATTCCTTCTCTGCATCTCATTTGTAATTTATTTCTTAATCTGTTTTGGCACGCCAACATATGCTTTACAACCAAATACTTTAAAATAAACAACACTGGGTTTTCTATTGAGGAACATTTCATAAGGGGTTCGGTTGCTTTTATGACATACTCTGTTCCACGTGTGTACGAAACAGCCGAGAGCTTCCGCCCACCATTCCCAATAGTAATTAGTCATTCACACACGCCGTTCTCTTCTGGGGTGTACGCATTTGTGCGTTCAACACTAATTTCATTTTCGGCTAAGTACCTTTCGAATTGCTTGTTACAGAATTCCCCACCGTTATCGGTGCGTATACTAATAAATTTTCTATTCGTCAGTCTTTCCATTTGCCTATGATAATTCATAAAGTTCTAGAACGATTCATTTTTATTTTTCATACAATACACTGTTACTAATCTACTGTAGTCATCTACAATAGCGAGGAAATATTTACTCCCACCCTTAGATGGAACTGGCAGTGGGCCACAAACGTCTAAATAAACCAACTGCAATGGTTTATCCGATCTCTTCGGAAGAGTTTTAAAAGTTATTCTACTAGATTTAGCAATAATACACGGTTCACACTTCTCCGTTGGTTTTTCGATTTTTGGTAACCCTTTCATGCTTTGATTCTTACTAGTATTCTGAATATAATCAAAATTTACATGGCAAAATCTTCGATGCCATAGCGTCGCATCGTCTACTTTATTCAACTTTCCAATTTCTGTACCGTAACCAGCTTCCTTTTTATCTGTTGCATATCTAAATGGTTTTACGGGATAAAGTCCGTCATATCGTTTAGCATAGCATAATTTATCCCAATTATTCAAGTATATCCACATCTTCCGTTTGAAACCACAAAATGAGCACCTGCCTTTTCTAACCTTGCTCCTAGTAATAAATTTCTCCTTAGATTTGGATTATATAGCACGTTATCTAACTCAATCCAATTTATTCG
>KK112294.1:500150-548138 GCA_000611955.2 Stegodyphus mimosarum | reverse complement strand
GAGCTCCCTCAACTCCCGCTCCCTGTGCTCCCGATCCAGAACTCTCATTTTCCTCTACTTACGTTACCAGTTTTTCTCTCTTTTATTCTCAACTATACAATCGATGCCCATTTAAACGCTACCTAATTTATATTGTAGTTAGGAAGACAGTAGAAACAGAAGTTTCAGGAAAGATTTAACATAAAGATAGCGTGTTATTTGAAATTACGCGCATAGAACACTTTTATAATACGAAAGGCAATTTAATGCTGAATTTTGAACAAATTTCAGGTTCAGCATAACGCAGCTCTTTATTTCGATTACGTGATGCGTTCTTCAGTCATGCTTTATCGAACTATACACCTACATTTAGAAAAAAGCCTTTGCTTTTAAATGACTTTTTTAACATAAAGCATGTCATCTGAATTGTATTATTCAGCAGATATGAATTCATATAAATATATTAAAATTAAATTTAAAATAGGGGAATATTAGGATTTGTGTTTTCAACGTTTTTCCCATTGAAATGCCTTTTGAGCATGATCACCCAAAATGGGCTGAATAACGAGTAATTATTTAAATAAGAGAACGTTATTACATAAGACTTCACTAATAAAGTTCCTGAGTTATATAATTGCTGTGTATTATGCAAAGGAGATAATATCATAGGCAATTCTGTGCCCATGTATTACGCTTTTCCTTCAATTGATTTTCTTGACAGGTTATAAGTTATCAAGGTCTGTACGGAATACATAATGCAGCTTTCCGTAATATGAAAATTTTCAGTAATTTAAGCTATGCGAATTAACACGCATTATTACGTAAAATAGTTTATGCTAATTAGCTTACATTATTGGTGTTCTTAAGTGGAACAAACGCATCCTTTTCTGTAGTTCTCATTATAAGAACAAAAGATTTATGTTCGTTTATCTATGGATAATCAAGCGGAAACTTAATGTTTTCTCTAGATCGATTTTTGCAGTTCGTTTAACATTGCGGTGTGGCAGAGAAGGGTGGACGAACACATAGCAATAGACGATTCCTCGCGTTCGCTGCTCACTTATTTAGAAACAGTTAAAAGAGACCATAACTCAGGCTTGAAAATCCGAGAGCCCAATTTTCACTGCACTCCATCATTGCCTAGTTCGCCAATTTTGCGCTGCCGGCCCCACACTTCCCCAGCCTGACCCTTCCCTTATTCCCGTTCGAGCAGATTCTATTGGCAGGCTATTCATTTGGAAAAGGTTTGGCCATAATCTTCATCTGCAAACTGCGAAAGAGCTTAAATTACAACTGACACGCCAGCACTTCATTCGGTGCCCCATTTCCTAGTTAATCTTACGCATATTACGCAACAGGAGGAGTTAGTCCTGGTAAGGCATTGGATTGTTCCCGTTTCCCAGACCGAGGTAGAGTTACGTTAGTACGATGTAATATTTAAGTGCTCACAAGCATTGCATGTTCTGCAACAAGAAACGAACAATAAAATAGCGAAGAAAATACAAGAATCTAACATGGCATTACTAAAATTCGTATAAAGGAATTTTATAGTTATATCTAATAGTAATAACAAAAGGAGGTTAATAATTCATTAACTTTTGAAAAATGGAATGAACATTATTCAGTATGCCAAGCAATAATTACAGAAAGTTTTCAAAGTTGTTAAACTCGAAATGCCAGCATTGTGGTTAGGAAGCAAAACAATTAGGATTGTTCTTTTTACATGTCAAAACTTTTTGAAAAATATGCACAAACGTATTCGGAGAAAAAAGGGGTTTGCTAATGTACGAAGAGACTGAAATAATAGAATAAAAAAGGTACAATGAGAATTGTTTGAACAAAAAGAAATAATTTGGAATTTTCTCTTTAAAGGACAATACGCGTCAAAATATTTTCTGCAGACAAAATCGTATTCGTTAAGACATCATATTCCCTGTAACAAAATAAATTTTTGTCAAGAACTCATTTTGACTCGCGTGAAATTTTTCTAAAGTAAAGAAATATACTTATGTTAATTATTTCGGTACATAAAGGATGATTAGATAACATATTTTAAATGTTTTTATTGATAGAATTTACTTTGAGAACACGACCATTTCTGTAAGAGATAACTATAGTCAGGGGCATATATTTTTCTATAGAAATAGCTTAATCTCGTTCGCCGAGATTTGAACTCGGGCCTATCTACCAATTTTCAGCAATTTTGCCGCTCGGCCGCTTTAATAGCGTAACATAACGTTCTGTTTAGCTTGAAATTATAAATTGGAAGCTGCATAATAGGGGAAAATCCATAAGTCCTCTAAAATTCTCAATATTTATACCTCTAAAATTCTCAATATTTATACCTCTAAAATTCTCAATATTTATTCTCAATATTTATAACGAGGCAATATTTATACCTCGTTTAACATTTTTTCAGTACTTACGTATTATCTTGTAAAACTTTCGCCAAGTAGAGTGATTTATCGCCAGTTCTGGACAAGCAGGAAGTAACAACACATTCATAACATCTGCGTTTCTTTTGATGTAACCCCGATTGATTCAGGGTAAGCCATGTTCTCTTTTAACCAACAATGTTATAAATTAACTGTTATTGTCATATCTTTTTTTGGGAAAAAAACGAGTGATTAAACTATAGAACCTTCTACAAAGTAAAAAAATATATATATTTATTGGACACGATACGGTCAACTGAATATGGCGGATAAAGCAGCAATAGATTGAAACAATTATACTGATGGTATTTTAATTTATACTGATAGTATTTTAAGTTTACACTGATTGTATTTTAAGAGGAACTTCCGGTAAAATTCGAAGGCCTAACAAAGTAGCAAAGATGGACGAAAGCCTTTTTTACAAAGCGTAAAGACAAAGAGAACCAAATATTGATTGTTTGTTAAAAAAGGGTCGTTAATTTCCTTGAGAATTCCTTTCGAACGATTGGCGCAACACTTTCAGATTCTCCTCTGATTTTCCTGATTCAATGGTAGCCAAGCTTCATGATCAAAGCTTGGCTACCACTGAAGCTTGGCTCGAAGTAAGTATCATTTTTTCTTACTGCACTTAAGGGGACGGTGGACTTTAAAAATTAGTTTTTTACGTTTTTGTGTTTTCAACAAGAAATTTTAGACGTACACATATTATAAACATCAGTTTATAAAATATATGTTCAAAATTTCAATTTATTTTGAATAAAAATTTTTAAAACAAATAATTAATTATTTTAATTAAAGATTTAAAATGCTCCTTGCGCTCTAATTTTCAATAGTTTTTCCTAATTTTTGCTTTTAGTTAGTTGTAAAGACTTGAGAAAAGGTTTTGAGTATTCGTTATTGAATATGATGGATTAGAAATTTTTAAAAAGGATTTTTGTGAATTTATACCCAGTTTTTGGAAAAACGTGACTTTTTGTTGAACTTATCACAAGTTTAAACTTTTTAATAACCTCGTATCCGAAAATGTATGCACAGATTTACTATAACATATAACAAGATAGTTTCTTCCAAATATCACTCATTTTTAACTAAAAATGAGACGCATGGACCATTTTCAAAACATACGAACTGCGAAACAATTTCTTTTGAGAAAACCGGATTTAAAGTTTCTCTTCAAACTTATCTTTAACACATGGTCATGAGAAACCGCAAATTAACTTTAAACATGAATTTGTAAACACTAGATAACATTTTCATATCATTATGACAAAAATAAACATATCGCAAATTCGTATGTGATTCGAAGTTATAGGTAGAAACAATTTATACATTATAGTCAATGAACCATTTAAATTTCACCCGTACTATATGTTTTACCTTCATTTGTTACATTTACATTAACTTTTAATACTTTACAATATTTTTTACTATTTCTCTTTACACCAAACCTCTAAACTTCTCTTTTTGCTTTGGTTCAAGCGACGTTGATCACGCTTTTTTTGCAATGAGTAGGGAGAACGAATTTGCTTCCTACTGTTCTACGCGTATACCATTTACAGAACCAAAGTTAAGTGCATAGTTGTCAATACCATCATTTCTAGCCTTTTTTTGCAAATAAACACTTCTTTTGGGCAAAGATATAAACTATAACATCAGCAAATAATTGTTGAAATACTTTTTTTTTTACATTTTCTTCAAAATTTAAAGGGCAAAGTTTACGTTGTTTACAGATTTTAAATGCTTGTAACTTATTTAAAATTTAGAATATTTGAACTCGGTGTTTTGCATACCATGTAGTTAAGAATATAGAATATTACGACAGTAAAAAAAAAACAAATTTAATATTTTAGTTGATTTTTAGCTATTTTAAAGTCCACGGTCCCCTTAAACTAGTTTACGTTATATGTATAACTGATGAGTTTACAAAAGCAGAAACTGAGAATAATTGTATGTGTAAAATTGTTCACAAAAATGTTTTAAAATAACTGTATATATTAAAAGAATATAGGGGTAGAACTTTAGTGAGTATATCTTATAAAATATTTCTTATTTATTGAAAATATTTGCTTGAATGAATCACGCATTTAAGAGTAATATATTTATTTAAAATATTAAGTAAGTACAAGCAGAAACATGTAAAGACAATAGATTAATAAACTAAAACAAAGTACACAAAAATGACTTGCCTAAAGGAAGAAAAGCTTTCATGCAGGACTTCATAAGTGAAACTAAATTTTATAAACGCCACGTACTACAAACGCCATGAAAGTTCTAATGAAAATGAAGTAGAAAACGAGTAAGTATGGATTATTTGGAAAATATATATTGTTATTTTATTTGGTAACTGACTTTATTGCAATAGGAGGCGTTGCTCATTTATATCTGTTGGCCATGCCTTTTTCTCCCCTTGCAGGGGAAATAAGCCCTAAAATATAACGCTTCTGTTGCTGATGATAAAAGTGAAGTTAAAGTAGAAAATGAAACTAAAATAGCACCTCGTACAAAATTTTAGCAATATGTAGTGTGTTTGCAAAATAAGTGGAGAGTTAATTATGGAAACCATAAGATTCTTACACTAATTTTTTATTTGTTTTGGTACTTAATGTCCGATGGATCTGTATTTAATCCCGCAGTATATTTGCACACTGAAGACAGCTTATATCAGCTTCACATCTTAATTATGTTCTACATTTGAATTGTAGAGACCACTGAGCATTTCGATGCATGAAAAATTAAAAACCAACTACGTTCTTGCTGGGATTCCACCCATGTGTCTTTCAGCTGCCATCTGAATATGTGGCCAAAACAACATATGCGGAGAAACGCATTACTTTCGTACAAATTTTAGCCCATATTTCATCTGCAAAGAAAGAAAGTAAAGATGTCAAACAAAATCTGAAGGTCTTGAATATTTAATACCTTAGTTTCAATAAATCGATTGCTCCACCAGTGACTGAGTGGTTAAACGAGTGAATATTGAAAGTTTGATCCAGTTACGTCATCAAGAAAACGTGGTTGGGTTTTGTGAGTTTCCCGAGTGCAACTTGAATACGACCTCTTTTCCTCAAATATTTCTTTACAAAGACTTCTCTTAGAAGGCAGCCCTCATGCGCTTTGCCATAATCGATTAAGCTAACCTAAATTATCAGTTGGCAAGCGGAAAATCCATATTATTTCAAAAGCACTAAATGTCAGAACCGGAAATTTAGGAAAAGGAACATTTAGGAAAAGGAAAGTGTTAGTTCTAAATTTCTAAAATGTCATGGAAATAAAAAGTGCTAATTCTAAATTCTAATTTCCTAAACAGTACTAATTACCATTTTGGGTAGTCTCTATTTTGGAATACCCCTTGGATTATTATCAATGTGTTGTTTGATTATCGCCAAGTTTCATTTATAGTAATCTGAGTGTTTTACCGTGTATGTCTTGGAAACCCTATCATGACGTTATTGGTTGTAATGCGTGGTCTTACTGATTTTGAATTGTTGGGAGAATATCTCTCAGGGCTTATTTCTGCGTTTGATGTCAGTTAGGAAGTACGTTGTTTATTTTGTGCTACACCATACAGTGGCTGCCGATGATAGGATTAACCTGATTTTATATGTGTTTTATATATGTATCATACGTGTTTACTTTATGTGTTTACTTATGCGTTTATGTATGTGCTAATGTATGTAATTTATGTGTTGCTAGTTTTTTTTTACCGTGTATGTGTTCATATGTGATATACATGTACCGCTGTCAAGCAAACATCCTATGTAACCATCTGCCCTTGTATGGCCATGTCAATACTTTCAAGATCCTTACAGGCTCCCGGTGCGGCCTCCTGCGGCTCCAGGGAGCTGTTGCTTCTAAATAGGGGAGGGCGCGGGACACATGCCTGTTTGCCTATGTCACACGTCAGGCGTCCCCGTCCTCCGTCACCTGTCACCTGTACGATTTCGAACGAATGTAAGGAAAGCATTGATTTACTGGTGTGTAAGTTGGTTTAATTAATAATCGGTATAAATGTCTTGTTTGTACGAAGGAAATGCGTATAGTCGAACGTAATAATCGTTCAGATGGCTTTTAATGGGTTTGTCTTGAGAAAGGTTCAAATACTTACCATATTAGACATTGTTCCATTAGACTACGGAGCATATTTTTTATTCTTACTTTTGTGAATTTATGTGGCGATGGCAGAATACATATTCTAGTTCAGATAATTTAAAACAGTTTTTGGATTCTGTTGAGGAATTCTGCGTGCCACACACCGAAGATACAGAAATTTCTAAATGAGTTAAGTTGATACTTCTTTTTTGGTACACAGTACCAAAAAAGAAGATAGATTGATTAGATTATATATATTTCCATTTTTATGTTATTTCATTGTTTATTCTTAGTTTAAAATGTAATTTATTGAGATTATAATTTTTTATGTTTTAACTTTTTTTCTATTGCATTATGTTTTGGACTCCCATTTTTCTTGGGAGGGCGTTGCACGTAAACAGGAATGGGCCAAAAAATTGCCAATTTTCCGCCCTGAAATGAATTTTTTAATTAATTTTTAGTAAACTGCTAAGTTTCAAGAGACCATTTTTTTCCTGGCTGAATTGGAGACACGAGAGAATAATTATATGGAATGGTTTTAGAGATTATATGAAATAATTTGATTATGGATTTTAGAGGTCATTGAAATTCTGAATAGTTCTGAAATTTTCACAAGGGGAACATATTTTTTTTATTAATACTCTACATAGTGAGAATGTTTCGGTTTAAGTATTATGTAGATCCACAATATTTTTATATTTTTACTTTTTATAAGTATGAACTTGTAGTGATCATCATCATAAAAGTACTTTACTTACAACAAAAGTTCTTTTTAAGGAATCAGTTCCTGTACTTGATATTAATGATAATTTTTCGCTTTCTTTATGTTTAATTAACATGAAGACTAATTAACTGAAATTAAGAAGAATTTAAGTACTACAACTATGATTAACTGCTTATAACAGCTTAAGGATTACTGAGATACTAAAAAAATTAAATATTTTCTTTAACTCTGTTTACAATCTGGTTAAACTTTCATAAATTTTACATTAGGACATAAAGATTAACAATTATTCTTATTATTAGATATTTTGAACTTCGTTACGTCTTTATAATGACGTGAACCTTAACGTAAACAGCACAGAAACTTTGATTTTTCGAACTAGGCTTCTAAAACCTTCATATTAATAAACTAATGCATTTTATCCTTTTATTATGCTGATGAAATGAGTGAAATAGACAATGAAATTCAGCAAACATTGATGTAAACGGATAGTATTTTTTTCAACCTGAAATTCACATTCTTTAAAAGAAATGCATTTGCATTTATAACATATTACTATTAATGTATTAATATACCTTAATAATATATTGTTACGAAATGTCCAGCTACGATAAAATAGCTTCCCGGCAAGGCGGGTTTGGGGTTGCCAAACAATGGTAAAGGAAAGTAGAGATGCCACATTTGGCAAAAAATCATCCATTTGGCTATATTTGGCGACAAAATTGAAGGTATGCAATAGATGGATGGAGAACCTTCTAGAACAAATTCTTACCAGTTTGAACCAGAATGTTCTCGAAGGCAGCCCAAAAGCTATATAAATCTTGCCTGCAAGCGGAGTAGCAGTCAGTCGTCAGTGTCTCGCAGTCTATTGAGTTGATCGCGAGTTAATGCCTCGACGAGTTTTATCTTGAGTGTGTTGAGCTTCGTGAACGACGGAATCGAATCGGGAGCTGTACTCTAGTGCTTATCGGCGAATGCATCGCGAGTTGTAGCGTGAAAAGTCTCGAAAGTACGTTAAGTTCCGAGAACGACTGTACTCTCGTGCTTTGCTGTGAAGCTGTCTGCACCGTTATACCCTGATAGCCAAAAGGCTGTGTCGCTGATTGTTTCAGCGTGCTTGTCGTAGTTTTTCGACAACTGACTGTAAACGTGCTTTTGGAGCTGTCCCAAAGAATATGTACTGTAAAGAAGGAAAACTTCGCAGAAGCAGAAGTGGCTCCCTTCCAACGAAAAGGGAAACAAATGCGCATGCGTGAAATATCTGTCGTCAAAAAGCGCCAAAGCTCGAAGCTGAATGTCGAAGTTGGTTTGGACAGGTTCGACCGTTACGTTTAGCAAGAGTTTAAACAAAGAATAGGTTCTTTGGTTTCAAGTAGCGATATGGACAATGGAAGTTCAACAGCCAGTGAAAGTGAAACTTCACCTAATATTTCATCATTTCCGAGTTTAAATTATCGCGACAAGTCAAAGAACGATTCATCTTAACCCGTGTTCCTCAATTTCCTATACACGTCGCGGAGGGGGAAAATGTTGGATAGGTACCAAAGAACCGGCATATCACAGAGGGGAAATTCTTGCCAACAGATTCCGTCGCCAAATCCCTTGGCGAATGTTCCCTTTTCTTTGTAGCGGCGTTGCAGACAAAGTGGTTTACATTACGTCTATGGAGCCTTTCCTTCTTTACATAAAGGTTCTTTGGCTGTCCTTAGTAATACTGGCTAATAAAGTGTGTTTTCCTTCTTCATCAAGCGTTGTAGTCAGTCTTTCCAAATCCACGAACCCGTATAAAAACGCAGCATCATCAAATATTTAAACACCGTTCTGAAGAAAAACCAAAGGTGTATGTAATAAAAGTAACAAATTTTAAGAGTTTTTTTTACGAATACCAATACGAAAATTGGAAAGAGTATGTAGTAGGTTTGAAGATTTAACCCAATTATTCCATTGTAGTGAATTTAATTAAACACAGATACTGTGACAATGAAAAAGAAACTATTTGTTTTATTTTTAAATACTTATTTTATTGTCTTTCCACCCATAAGTAATATATTTTACATTGCTATGTTTTATTATTTATTTTCCAATAACATTGAAAATAATTTGTTTCTGCAACGTGTGAAATTGTAATAAGGTGCTGAAATATTCGTAAAAACATTGGCATATGTTTACTGTCGACCATTTTAATTTCAATGCAAATTTTAGTATTGAAATTAAATCTTCAAATCTGTAATGAAAACATACGTTAATTATGAAGCTTCAAAAAAGCTGGTCCGATTTCTTTCGTCTTTTAGGATTTGGAAACGTAGTTAACTTATTTTCCAAAATTTTAGTTTCTTATTAACTTGGAAAACATAAATCTATATTTTTTATATATTACTTCCCTCCTAAACTTCTGAAACTGCATAAAATGTGTATTTTACACTACAGAAAGGATAAATAAGTAATAACATATGATTCAATATAATTTTAAAACATCGATATATTTCCTTTTTTTCATTTTTGATTTCTTTTACTCAAATCACCAAATTTAAAATTTTCATTTGCAAAAGTGATATTAAAGCAGGAATATAACAAATTAGTGTCAAGTCAAATACTGTATACCAGGTATCGGCAACCTTTTTGACTGCTGGTCGAATTCATCCAAAATATGTGTATTAAAAAGACGTTTTCAGATTAGTGGTATTTTCATTTCATGATAATTTTTGTTGGTGAATAATAAGATTAATTTTATTGAGAAAATAATTATAACACGCTTTACACATAAAAATTAAAATTATCATTCTTAATTGTTATGAAAACAAGCATAACTGAATGATAAACATACAAGCCGGGCTTATAGTTAACCGTCTTAAGACCAATTCAACAATCTGAAGTTTCAGCGGTTAAGCTGCTTCTGCTCTTAATTAAAATAAGTTTCATTTAGGAAAATATTTACAAGCATTTATATGTTGAAATGAATGCGAACAAATTGACAGAACCAGTTTTCGAAATTATGGATTATGGATTGGTATTGCCAAATTTACAGATTTCTCTTTTATAGTATGCTACAGTTTTGAATATTTAAAAATAAAAATCTGCAAATTTGTATTCAAACAAAAATGTCATTATTAGCCCAAAGGTCGTCAGCAGAGAAGGGATATTAATTTCGTTTTGACATTTTGCGTTGATTCACTATAAACGATAAATCACCTTTTAAAATTTTGCCACCAAATATTAGAGCCCTGTATTACATTTAACGAAACTAAATAATGATGGATCTGCATAAATGTATGTATGTTTCTCTAATTGTGATAAAACAACGGTACCTATAGCCATCCAGTTTTGAATAACGTACGTATCCACCCGAATGTGGAAATCTGGAAGCCCAAATTTGAAATTTGTTCTATTATCTATTTCATATTTTGTAAACTATTTATGATTTTTTGTTTAAGAAACTCAACGATTTCAAAGCAAGCAATGACAACACTGTACTGGGAAAAAATTATTTCCAACGGGAGAGACTGTGTAGTAGAAGTTCTAAAGCTATGCTCTTTTAAATATTTCGCGATACTGCTGTTGAATTTAATGTTATGGTCTATGTGCGATGAACATGCTATTTAATAAATAAAGGTAGCATACAAAACCTAAAAACACCTTTTGGGCATAATATAAAATCTGAAAGTTTTCAGATTATTTTATGATTTTTTTAAGTATTTATTTTCATATTTTTGGTACTTCTTTATTACAGCGACCTCCGAAATCGAAACGCCGGTCAACCGAGAGATATCTCGTCGAAATCTGGCTGCGTGTTCTTATACCTTGTCACATAATCGTATATTAGCACCCTGTTGTATTTTTGTTCTCACAGCGTGTTATTATACACTCATGTCCATAAATTAAGGATAATTCGGAGTCACGCGGAAATCTAACTCTAAAATAAATATATCACCTGTCAAATCACTACACACATCTTCAAGAATCATATGCAAATTTCAGGAAGTAACCAGATGACACCGATGATAAGTCACAATGACGAGAGTGTAAGAGAGTGATATATAAGGAATACAGGCAAAGAAGTAAAATTGTTCGCAGGCACTTAATAAGCATTTCAGTGCAATAACCGAATAGTTATGACAAAAAGGACGCAGTTGGATGATTTTTTACGTGGTAGAATTATCGGCCGTCTGGAATGTGGGCGTACCCAACTGGAAGTATCTGACGAACTTGGAATTGCCCAGAGTGTCATCTTCAGGCTTTGTCAACGATTCCAAGATGATGGGAATGTGAGTAGACGTTACAACACAGGTCGCCCCAAAGTTACAACGCCGAATGCGGACCGTTATTTGGCAGTTACTGCCAAAAGAAACAGGTGGAGCACAGCCTCAGACCTGTCTCTTCAGCCACTGGTACGACAATTTCAAGGCAGACCGTGTACAGACGCTTAGGGAAGATTGGTCTATATGCTCGTAGACCTGTCAGATGCGTTCCACTTACTGCAACTCACTGTCGCCTGTGGTTAGCCGGAGTAGAGAGCATGCATTGTGGACACCGCAACAGTGGGCTTGTTTTCTGACGAGTCCAGGTTTAGCTTGCAGTCTGATTCTCGCCGGACTTTCATATGGAGAGCTCCAGGTACCCGTTACCACCAAGAAAACATCATTGAACGACACTGTTACGGTGGTGCAGGAGTGCTCGTTTGGGGTGGAATTATTCTGGGTTCCAGAACTGACCTGTATGTTCAAATTGGAACCAGGACAAGCCAAATCTATCAGGACAGCATTCTGAAACAACGTGTATGTTTCGGTTCACCATGGGCGCACAATTTTTGTTTATAGATGACAACGCCCGTCCTCACCGTGCAAACATCGTAAGCGAATGCCTTCAATCGGAGGATAACACCCGTATGGACTGGCCAGCATTCTCACCGGACTTGAATCCAGTAGAGCACGTGTGGGACATGCTTGGCCGACGAGTTGCAGCCCGTCAACCTCCTCCTACATGTCTACCGGAACTTCGGAGGGCATTGCTTTTTGAGTGGTGTAATATCCCCCAAGATCAGATCGATAATTTGATACTCAGCATGCTTAGGCGTTGTACGGACTGTGTTGCATCGTCTGAGATACATACAATGTATTAACAATCATACCAACCATGTAATATTGGTTTTTTATAATTAGGTTTTTTTTTTTGTAATTTGCTCCAGGGAGAAAAAATCGCTAATTTTTTTAATAATATCAAACATATAGCATCTTTTTTTGCTCTTTACCTTTTGTTTAATAAATAAGCTTTACAAATAAGTCAAATTTGTTTTGCTTTTAACTCTTCCTTTGCCTGATTTTGCATTATCCTTAATTTATGGACATGAGTGTATTATTCATTTTTGATGAGGTTTTGGAATTTGTGTTGTTTACTTAAAAAATACAGTTTTGCATGTTTTGTGAGTAGAACGTTAAAATTTTTAATTTACCAAAGTAGATGCCATATAATTTTTTCAAGAAAGAGCCCTTTTACCTGACAAACAAGTAATGAGAAAATGGCCACAACAAGAAACATTGAAATTGAAAATTGGTTCAGCGGTTACAGAATATCGTTCGACACTGCTATTCGAGTTATGTATTCTTGGGCAGAGGAGCTGATGTCAGTAAAATGGTGTAACAAATAGTTTGAGATATGTGAAAGTGCTGCAGTTGACTGGAACAACTACATGCGATAAAATAATAATAATAAGGATAGGGATAAGGATTCTTAAAAATATTCTTTGGAAACGACATATGAGTATTATTGTTGCTATTGTATATTGTATTGTTAGCTCATAGGGCGTTAAACCAGAAGAACTCTTAATTTTGTCATATTACGTTGCTTAATTTTGTCATATTGCGTTGAAAGCTTTAAATGTCCGAGTCACTTTTCAAATTGTTGCCACTAAATATTATCACCCTGTGTTATATTTAAAGAAATTAAATAAATGGAACTGTTTTATATCTCCCGTTCTGCTGGGCTGATTGACGAAATTCAGCTTGTATTTTTCATGTTTCGAAAGCGCGACGTCGGATATGTATTATATTTATATATAGCAGTGTTCTAATATAGCTATTTTGACACAAAATCGGACTTTTTCTGAAACGAAATGCTATGTTATTTCAGAAAAAGTCCGATTTTGTGTCAAAATACCTATATTAAAGTAATGCTATATATAAATCTAATATATATCCTACGTCGCGCTTTCGAGACATGAAAAATTCAATTTGAATTTCCTCAATTGGCTCTGTAGAACGGGAGATATAGAATTGTCCCCCCCCCTTTTTTTTTCCTCCGCAGTGTTCCTTTTTTATATATTGTTCAATTGCTCCTTTCATATATATATTTTATAATTCATTATGTAGTATACGTTTTTCCAAGCTCAGGTGGATCACTTGAAATTATGAGATAGGTCACTCGATGACCCATGTGTCATATTGCTGAGACGCTATTGCTGAGACGAGGCTTGCTGTAGACGCTATTTAATGTGATCGCGGGTAATGTTATTATTCATATACTATTACAGAACTGCCTACGCCCCACCTGTTTGCATACGAAAGCATGAAAAAAACATCTCTTAGCGTGAACAGTAGGTCAGTTAATGTTATAGAATGAATTTTTAAAAACCACTGTAAATTCTTCAAATAAGGGCAAAAGAGGTTTCAAAACTTGCCAGTTGACGAAAAAATGTCTCTAAGTAAGGGATTAAATCACCAAAGTGTTAGATGTTTCATTTAGAAAACCATTCTAAAATTAAGCGAAAGACAACTTTTCGTTTACTTTGGAGCAAATTTTTTGTAACTCTGTTGATTTCGAGAACGATGAGACTCAGGTCACTCTTCTTCAGATGTATCTGCCAGGAGATTTTTGAAACAAATCCAAGCATATCATATAATAAACTTTCTGTATAACCTAAAGATTAAATCAGCTATCCCCTTGTAAATGTCGAATTAAGGAACGCCCTCTGAGTATTAAGATTAGGAATACAGCATTGGTTAAAATATTTCTAGATATTTTTCGAACAGTTCATAAAAGCACTTTTGAAATTAGACATTATGAGCAAATCATAAATAATTTTTTTTGTATTTCTTAGTTAATGCTGTTAAAGTACTTATTTGTATGTTTCTAATTTTACTTATATTAAATTAAATTCTATTGTTGGTTTGAAGGATATATTTTCTCATTGTTTAATGTTAGCTTTCGGTTAATATTATTAAAACAGCGGTTGACAAATGTAATCACAGTAAGCTGCGTTTACGGTACTTGACTTAGAAAAGCAATACATATTTGGTTTAATATTAAGTTTTTTTCACATTTTCGTTGAAATCCTTACTAATATATTGCCTGAAATTTTCGAAACAAAATAAACATCTGCGATGATGTAGAAAATAATTTTAAATATTATCCCTTTCTCCTTAAACATAAATCTAATCTAGTATCAGTCTATTCGTTTTTCTATCACACAAATTGAATAAATTAAAATAGATAGCGAAAAGACGAGAAGGAGTTGGAGTATAAAAAGACACAGAAAGATCTTACAGACAGCAGCACTGATGGGGGATCCACTTAAATCTGAATAACAATTAATTCGAGTGACTGCAAGCCCTAAAAAATCCTGAAATTCCCAAAGGGGATGACGCTGAATAATTAAAAGAGAAAAATCGTTCTGGATATAATTTATTCTCTGTGAAGAGAACTAATTTAAATAACAATGTAGTTAACCGTCAAATGAAAAAAACTTACATCATGGAAAAGTTGTTTTAATCTGATTCTCTACTTGAATATAAACTAAATCTACTTGAGCTGAATCCCAAATGGCAATATGCTATTCAAAATGTATCCACTTTATTTAGCCCAAGAGTATGTTGGATACCGTTGCCTTGATTTAATATTGAAATTTCTCTGAGTGCTTTCACAAATATTTACATCTCGAAAAATGCCTTAAAAGTTACTTTATTGGAGTCAAGATCTTTGGAGAAGGACAGATGAAATGAGTTGCCTTCCTGTATACGTACATGTAAAATTCTGAAAGTAATTTGTTGCTATGATAAGGTGAAGTGGAAATGCATTGCAAATGAGGTTTAGCAATCATGTAAGTGTCTTTTGGTAATAAATAAACTCGTGTGAAGAGCAACAGATATCCTATCTTTACCCTTATTAAATGTAATGATTAAATTATAAATCCTATAGCTTCAGCGTTACATTAATCATAACATGAATTGCCATTTTAGTTAACTACGTATACAATGATCAAATATAAAGAAACCTCAGATTAAACAAATGAGAAATAGGTGTTCTGACGAAGGAGGCAAAAACCTACAACTAAATTATCTGAATTTTTAAAGATGATGTAAAGAATTTTCACTTTTAGGTCCGATATGAAAATCGAAAATTAAAAGAAATAAATAAAATATATTTTAATGATTTTGTACTCTGTTTTAAAACTGACATAAATGACTTTCTTGAAATTATATTTTGTGGTGTTATACATACCTATTCTTCATCAATGGCCAAAAGCCACATGGAAGTGTGAAGAGACTAAATATAAAACCTTAAGGAGAACATAGGTGACATAGATTTTTTATACGTAACTGTAACTCTTTATGAAATTCCTTATGTACACTACTGTGCGAAACTTAAATAACAAATTAATTTTTTAACATACAATGATGAAATTTTTGAAAAGGCTTTTGGAGATTAGCATAATGAAAAGCCAACTCAGTAGAATGGTGATGCGTAGCAAATATCAGCACCCCGACGTTAGAGCATGTAAAACGTGAGGAGTCAACGTGCGCAGTGCAAGGCAACTTATAAACAAAAAAGGAAGGCGTATTTCTGGGCATTCTTTTGCAAGTGATTGTAATTGCAGTTTGGCTAAAAGAAAACAACATGGCGCCTTTAAGCGTGGTAGAATAATCGGAAGCTTGGGTACGGGAGTAAGTTTGACGTTTCTGTTCCAAAAGTTTAGAACTGACAAAATTGTTTCTACACAAGCCTTCCAAACGACTAGTACAACAAAAAGTACAACAAGTTCCAAACGACAGGCGGTGAATTCACTAAATACTGGTAGTTTGTCCTGGGTTCGATTCCAGGTGAAAAGATTGGCTGCATCTGCGCTTTCAGTGTTTTATCTATGAATACAAGCCAATTTCTTTTTGAACGTCCTTCAAAAATACATTTCTTCTCTTAGGCAGATAGCCCTTGCTTGCTTCGCCGTAATCAAATGAACCAAACCAACCATAATTCCTTTGTCAAATTTCATAATGGGAATGATGCAATGAGGTTTGGAATACTATGGAACGATCTAAGAACCCCTCACTTAAGGCGCTTAAAATGCACGTCTTTTAAATAGCAGTTCATTTAATATTTTAGGCCCAGTTTTATTTGATTTATGCATTCATTCTATTCAAATAACTGTAACTTAAGTCCTTATTTGTGCTCTTAAACGTGTTGAATTTGGAGCAAAAATAGGTTTTTATTATTCTTTCTTAAAAGTTTGAAGTTTCTAGGTTGTGATATTTAATTATTTTCAGCTTGCGGAACTTTGTTCAGAAATTTACTTATCTACCTGTTATTGGACTCTATACGCGTTATATCAGTGAGTTAATAACTAATTAAAGTACATTACAATTTAAATAACAATCAACTGTACCTTTATAGTTAAGATTATGCAAACTTAGTTAAATCTACTCAAATATACAATTAAAAGAATTTTTTTTATATTGTAAATTGGCAAATGTCTCTTCCAGGCTTAGCTGTATATCAGGTATCAATTATAAATTTAGAAACTATCATTTACGTTTTCAAATCTAAAGTCTAGTCTTAAGTCTGATAAAGTCTAATTTTAAGTCTAATAATCTACAGGCTCAAATGATAGAGTGAAAGGACAATAATTCAATTCAATATAACTTTGGTCACAAATAGTTGATAAGTTGGCGTCTAAAAACATATTTGCCAGTCTATCCAAAATGGAAAGAGATGGATATGAACGGATGAAGTGCAGGCTAGGTTTTTAAGGTGTGTCAAAGAATTTTGCCTGTGTTGAAAAATCGGTCGGGGGGGGGAGATTTTCGAAATTAGCTCACTGTCTGTCATAGGCAGTTGCACAAAATTTAATAGAAATGAATTTACATATCCCTTGCCATCCACATAACAGTCGCTAGCAACGTTCGAATCAAATAACTTGGTTAAGCTGACGAATGAGAACATAAAAAATTTAACATTCGAAAAAAGAATAATCTATTTTTCCCTTACAAAACTCTTGATAAATTCTTCGATCAAAATAGGTTTGAAGAAGTGAAAGACTTCGCTACAGAATTTTCAGAGAGACTTTCAATTCTTAAAATGGGAAAAGGAAGAATTACCTCGGGATAAAATATACTTCCCATTTTTTGAAAAATTTCCGGTCAGAAGAGAAAAGGAGAGAGAGCTCTTTGCAATAGATTTATAATATCAATGGAAAGATAAATAGAGAAATATATCTTCCAACCGTTTACTTTTATGAAACTACTACTCGAAATTTTTATTTATCTTTTTAAACGCTTTCCAGAAATTGTAGCGTGTAGGTCTCCAATGCAATAGTTGATGTTTTGTTGAAAATAATTACTACCAAGTTTCGAGTAGTTCTAGTGAATAATTTATGCTGAGACATGTATATGGTATCCTTGCAAACGTTTAATATTAAATTCATAGTAAATTCAGTTCAGAAGAAATCAACTTTAGCATTGCCTGATCTTTCACCTGTGTGTTTTTTAATACTATGCATCTCTTTGGATATTCATTCAGTTTGGGGGTGTCTTCATCGAATACTTTGCAATAAATTGAAAATTGCGGAAAAATTGCAGTTTGTAAACAAAACTTTATTGCTTCTCTTTGTTCTAATTAGGTTAGGTGATTTCAATATGATAAAGCCTATAAGGGTTTAAGGGGAGGGATGCCTTCATAGCCTTTTAGAGACAAATTGGCTCGTATTTACGTTGAACATGAGGAAAATCACACAACCTAACCATGAAGTCAGCGCATTCGCCTCAGTTCGAACCCGTCTCATTGTTCAATCTTTGAAATCATGACAGCAAATCAAATCTGCATAAAACATATAAACAAAACTTCGTTTAAGCTTTAGTATACTCGAAAATTCGATTGATGAAATTTTGTATGTGGATTTGTTTTTATTTTGTACTAACGCGCTTCTGCGTAATTTAATTTATGCATAAACTTCGCGTTATTTTAAATAAGCCAAGAACTTTGGCATAGGTTTTGGGTAACACTTTACTAATTTAGAAGGCGATTAGATAATTGTCTTCGCTCTTCAAGCAATGCATGCTTTCTGAAAAAGAGGAATTCGAAGAGGAATTCGCCATCGAAATTCCTTATTTTTAAACTATACGCAATTAATTAAAATTATTCAAATTATACGCAACCAAGATTCATTTATGACCACATTCTTCTTAACTTCAAATTTTGCCCTGACGTGTTTCTCTTCGATGTTTGTATATATTATTTTTGTATTCTGTGCTTCTGTTAAATCTAGGCATATCTGAGGAGTGTAAATGCATAGTAATGTTTCAGTTTAGAAAATATTGGAGCACATTTACAGCGTTTATAATATTAACATAACTGCAATAGAACTGAAAGTATCATTTCTCGCAACCTACTGTATTTGGCAAGAAGCTTGCGATATTTAGCATAATATCGGCAAACGGAGAGAATTCTTAAGGTATTATTTTCCGCTTTCTTGTTGATATTACCCTGCGTGAGAAATCTTAGTACATTGCTGGGTGATTTGCGGAGCTAATTTGAATTTAATGAAAGAAACTGAAACTTTATTTGTGAGATTTAGTTGCAAAGTACGTGGTCTAGCTTTGGCTGTATTTCACATGTGATTTCAAATCCTGAATAATAGTTTCTGTGTGACCATACCATGCGTCATCGGAGTCCTTTAAAATGAAGAATGATATTTACGTATTAAAGCCCTACCGTCACAGTTGGCTAACGTTGTAACATGAAAGTTGTTGGAGATCCCGCCAAAGTTGTTCCAGTCGTTCTTCTAGAAATCTGAAAGAACTGACAATTCTTTATTTAATAAACAATAACTATTCGACGAGCTTAGTTTTTGCGCTTCGTAAAAAGACTTTTGTTGATTTCTGTTAGTCTGTTAGGCCCTCCGATTGTACTGGAATTTTGCTTAGAATTTTATGAGCTGAAACTTCTCCCGAGTAATTATTTCAGTCCTTTTTAATTTTGTCATATTCAGTTTTCCATATTCAGCTAACCAGTCACCCAGATAGGCAAGTTATTAGTGACTCTGACTGCCTTACCGAAAGGTCCGGGTTCGAATCCCGCAGAAGAGATAAATGTAATTTGTTCGTTCTCTGCAACGGTGGCCTACCCATTAGGTACCTCTTTAATAAAGTGATCACCGCTATTGGCTTTCGCAATGGACAACGTCTATAGACAGTTAGGGCCCGCCATTGGGGAAAGAAAGGATATTCAGCTTACCATAAAGTGTCGAATAAATATACAGTTTTTTGTTGATATGATTCCATGATTTTAAAACTAATATACTGTCTTCTGTTCTATAGTAAGAGGTCCCGAATTTTAATAATTGTTTTTTTTTAAAGCCAGAAAAAATATTACAATAATTAGCTATCTCCGTCTCTTTTAGATAACAAGATAACAAAATTATACATTGCATGTTGATTGCATAAAGTGTAGCATATCGAGGTGTAGATTACTTAACTGTAAATTCGGAAGGTTTGCATAAAATTCCTGTTTGGCTTACTGTTGTTAAGGCCCAACAGTGGCCGAACAGGCATTTCTGCCGAACCCTTGTAATTCAACCATGATTCAAATCCCACTGGCTGAACAGATGTTATCGAGGACTCCGTGCGTACAGCCACTTGCCTTTAGGAAACCCTCCACGAAATTATTTCTCTCTTTTAGACTCATATCTCTCGTGTACTCTGATATTATTGACTAAATAAGGAAACAATGTACCACTGCATTACTCATTCAAGGTATTATAACCTTAAGCCCATTATAGTCAACCAAAATTAAAGTAAGAAAGTATATTTTACCTTCAACTTGCTCTAGTTTTTAAATTCTTGCATCACATCGGCAAATAGTTCAAAAAATAAAGTATTTCAATACTTGTTTGTTGTTTTACATGAATATCAGTAATAAAGTATTTAGAAATATTTTACCGTATACTGAAATTACTGCCTGTTAGTTGGGCCGGAATAAACCCGTATTATTACTGCATATTGCTACTGTTATTACTGGCCTTATTGTATAATATGTTTAACTAAAAATGGTACTTACGTATTATCTCGTCGACTGTGAAAGCTGGCAGAGATCCTTCCAAATTTGTGCCATCGTGACTGAGAACTCAGAAGGAACTGACCCCTCTTTGTTTAAAAAGCAATCAATACTCGACCTGCTTCGTTTTCGTGCTTTGTAAAAAGGCTTTTGTCAGTTTTAATTATTTTGTTAGGCCCTCTGATTTTACTGAAAGATCTATTTAAAACGCTATGAATATAAACTTTTCGCAGATGATTGTTTTAGTCTAATACTATTTTGTTGGTCATACTCAGCTGATCATATTGTATAAAATAATACACAATTTTTTAGATGGTAGGGTCCCATAACTTTGAAAGTGATCCATTCCTTGCTACTCTGTAGAAAGCAGATACGAAATTTTAATCATTTGTTTTTCAAAATGCGGCAAAACGTACAGCAACAACAGTTAATTTATGTTCTTTTTTATAAGTTCAACTTGTCAAGAACCTATTGGGGTTACATCAAACGAAAGCGCAAATGTTACGAGTGTGATGTTATGTCGCGTTTATTCTTAACTGATGCTAAATCGCGTTGCTTGGCAAGAAATTATTCATTATTTTATGATTATATGTCTTATTATTATAATTATTCATTATAATTATTCATAAATTGGAAGCTGCTTAAATTCAAATCTTGAGATTGATTACTGTGGCAGTTCAAACCAATTCAGGCTATGTTATTGCTTATAGATAATACCGATAAAAATATTGTTCAGGAAAGGGCCTTTATGAAAAATTAATTCATCTGCTAAGTAACACCTACTAGAGAATTGATGGCACAAACAAAAATAGAAGATTAAGAACACAGACAAGTCCTATCCATAAAAGAGAGACTCGATATCCTTCCTGCTGCTGAAAGTTTTCCAAATCAATTAGACCCTCGGTATGTTGGTTGTTTGTAGGGGGGATTTCATTTGATTTAGCCTGTGCGTAAGAAAATGACAAACGAATCGGAGTTGAGGGCTATTGCTCTGGAGACTATACACACCATTTATCCTGGTCAGGACTGGTTGCATATATATATACGGATAGATCACGCCCGTCTCAGAATGTAAATGAAGGAGCTAGTGTCTTCTCTGACTTGTTTGCATTCTATTCGTGGCTTGGTCTGTGTACCACTCCATTTGATGGAGAGGTGGAGGCCATTAGGTTAGCTTCTCAGCAAATGCTTACTAGATCGGAAAGTTTTGATAATACTGTTATTTTGTCAGATTCTATGTCTGCAATACAGGCTATTATCTCTTTGAAACCTACCAACTTGCAAAGTATTAAAGACTGTATATCTAATTTAAGTACATTACAAATGTTACATAAAAAAGTTTTTTACAGTGAGTTCCGGCTCACTGTAGAACATCTGATAATGAAATGGATGACTTCTTAGCTAAAAAAGGAATCAAAATCCTACAGATTCCATCGAATCCTATCCCGTATCCTACTGTACTGCGAATAATAAAAGAACGAATGAATAATGACTTTCAATCCAGGCAAGCACAGCAAATTAAAAAAGAGCTTCGGTGGGGGATTCTCTTTTTAAAGTACCTATTGCCCCAAGACGAATCGCTGTTGCAGTCTTTCGGTTAGAGAATGGACATGATTACCTTGCGGCTCATTTATTTAGATTTGGCATCTTTTGTCCCCTAATTCTATATTATGTGGGAGAAACACAGTTATGGATGCTTCTCATCTTAAGGAATGCTCTAACATCTATATGACAGGTAGTGGCAGGCAAGAGAAAAAATCTTCAAGACTGACTTTTTCCTTCTGACCAAATTATGTTCCAAATTTTACATTTTATTCTTTTTCACGTGTTTGTGTTGAGTGTACTTGTTACACTCTAGTCAATGAATTGTATGTTCAACTGATAAAAAAAAACTTCTTTTTTTTCCTTATATGTATCCATTTTAATCAAAGTTTTAATTTGCAAATGCAAAAATATTTTAATTCCTGCACATTTTAAATAATTACCAAACAAATTTATACCCGCAGTAAATTCATATTAAAATTCATACAGATATTAGTAATAGCTCGAATAAAGCTTGCATTTCGTAGTGCTTTTTATCGTAACTGGATTCACTTTATTGCTGAACGCGTTCCTGCGATTTATGAGCTTGCGTTTATAACTTTGATTTTTTATCGCTTTGCTTTGTAAACACTCATCATTTATTTATTGAAGTTAGCTTTTTTTTTAGGACCGGGTGTGCATGATTTAATGCCTCTCGTAATGTTCTTCGGTCCGCTTGGTAAATGGATTGGATTTACTTTGCAAAAATATGAGCTTTAAAAACGATAGCAAACACTTTAATAGTTTGACGAGCAATACCGCAAGTGCTATATTATACAGAGCTAAGAGAGGAGAAGAAATAAGCTTTATTATTATTTAAGCATTTAGAGCGCTGTAGTTAACAATGTGCTAGCATAAATAATGTGTAGGCATAGTTCATGCTCTTTGCTGAAATAAATATTTAAGTATTTACGTATTTGTAGGCTAACGTTTTGAAAAAATAAAAACGATTTTGAAAGATACAACCTTTGAATCACTTTTGAGGCTTGGGCGAGTTGAAACAAATATACCAGTATTATATTTCACAGGATATTGGAAATATGAATCATTTATTTAACACACAGATAATCACTTAAATACTGATATTAAAGTATTAAACTTATTTCTTTCTATTAAAACAATTCATTCGAATATATTTATCTATATTTACTAATTAAATAAGCGTAAAGTTTCACACACATATTTCTCTCTTCTGTACCCACAATACCGTACAAAAGACGACAAAATTTGAAATAAAATATTCATGTATGTGGCGTTTTACGGCTGAATACTGAAATAACAGACGTATTAAATTACTGAACTCTAAAGCGTAATATAGAGTATAATTTCCCAATTTAGAAAGATTTCGGTAAAGAATTAAAAAAAGTAAATACTCTGGTATAAAAGTTTCTGGCAACGGCTTATTTGTTTAAATGAGAATTATCGTCTGCTGCTTTTAAATTTGTTCTTCTTTCAAAGTGTCGCACGTAAATCAGCTGTGGTTTGAAGGATGGTTTTGCGTTTTTCAGAGAGAAATATTCTTATTACATAATTCAAAAACATTGCGAAATGTATCATGTTAAGTGCAAAATAAGGAACTCTATTAATCGAAAATGGAGAAACCGCCAATCATTATTACCTCTACGTGGAAAGACTCCAGACAGATACTAGAAAGAGGTACGTCTTGCTTCTAATGCTTCTGAAGTTAAAAAAATCTTTGGTAACAAGAGAATACAGAAAGCAATTGAATAGATCATCTGCAGCCACATAAATAATGGTTTACAACTTAAAAAGGTTAAAAAAATATTGTTCACTAGCTCTTGCCGAGACATGAGTCTCAATGCGAAACAATTTCTGGAACTCGGTACGAAAATTATTTAGTAGGTCATAAATGTAAATACGTTGAGACTATTGATGAAGCATAGGCTTTTCTAAATGGCTGCAACAAAAGAATAAATAATATTTATTGTCGAAAATGAAGAGAACAAAAATGTACAAACCTGGTTCCGTCAATGCAAAGAACGTTTCAGTAAGGGGTTTATTACTGTCGCAGGATTCTCTTACAGTGGGAAATTAAAAGTAAGAAGATTGGAAAAAGATGTTAAAATCAACTAAACGTTCGATCAAAAGAAAGATTTATGTACGATATTTGCAGAAAAAAATGCATTTCTTTATCCCAATGACTTTCAAAGAGTGAAACTTCATCAAGAGAAAGTAGCAAATCATACCTCGAAAAACATCACTGCATTCCTGGAGAAAATGAATATTGAGTAATGGAAGAGGAATGGAAATACAAGTACACCCGAAAATTTTATGAATAGGTCCTTCTGTCATGGAAATTACGTTACAGACTTTGTAGAGTCTCTAGGTTTTCTTAGGCAGTATAACTTAGTTTCTATTATAGAAGACGAAGTAGCAAATTCTCGCTATGTCTTGAAGAATAAATAATGCAGAAGAAATTTTTTAAATAACCTTTTTATTTAAACTAAATTAAAAGAGATGTACGCACTTCGTGCTCATAAATTACCACCACTTGTGGCTAACGTAATTTAACAGAAAATAAGAATGTAATAAATCACTAATAAATTAAGACATCTAAAGACTGGCTCCTTAACTTAACTAACAATAAATCGTCTACATACAGCAAAGCTGAGCGTAGAAATATCAGTATAAATCTGACGAGTGTTTTACACCGGCTGGAGAGCTAAGTTCGAACACGCAGCATAAACTCGGAACTAAGTCCGCTACTACTCTTTTCGATAACTTGATACTTTGTTGGTTATTCTGGCATGCAGCAGGAGATGCATTTTCCTGCTGTTTCCAGATTTCTGAATGAGTCACCTTAGGGTCACGATATGTATAAAAGTCCAAAGATGAAGCTTCCAATTGAGATAACCTTGTAAAAGAAAACGAGAAGTGAAGCCCTGAACTTCGGTAATCAGCAAGCTATGTCTGAGACAGTTACAGAAGAACACGGGAAAAGTTATCGAATCCGAAACGTGGTGAGCTTGCAAACTACTGTAGAATACGAAAACGATACATGTATGTAGAAACATTAAACAAATTCTAAGTACAATATAAAATTCTATGAACAATATAGAATAATATCTGTTCTGACAAAACAGCAATTAATTGGCTCTTTTCGAACTCTTGAAACGCAGCTTAAATGCTGCTTCTGAAACACATTTAGATTTGCCTCTACGTCATAACAAATTTACATTCCGACAGGAAACTGAAATCAGAAAGGAAAGGAAAGGAAAACTAAAAATACTTCGTTAGAATGAAAAAAATCCTTACAACATATAACATAGGGAAAAGGTTTTCAGATAGAACATTTACAAATATTTTTTACATTTTAAACGTTAATTGAAAGGCCTCCGAAATCGTTCTGAAAATGGGTGAATACGCTTTGTATTTGGGTATATATGTTAAGTCCTCTGTATATATTAATAACCTTTAAATGTGCAAAAGTCATCTGTATGTGATATGCTTTCTAATGCGAGTCGCTTTTAATGTGCTTATAAAGCTACTACGAAGTGTTTAAACACATTGAGCGTTATAATTCTAAGTAATGAACTAATCAAAATCACTGAAACAACCTTGTATTTGGGGTACATTTATTAAAACACTCATTCCATGTCGAGGGCAGCTACAAGTCCCTCCTCATCAAGAGAACTAGAACTTCCTAGAAATTTTTCTCTTGATGAGGAGGGACCTGCAGCTGCCCTGGAAATCGATTGAGTATTTTAACAAATGTACACCAAATACAAGGTTGTTTCAGCGGTTTTGATTGTCACATTGGCGTGTTTTTCTTCAATTCTAATGGACTGATTTTCATTAACCAGCAAAATGAGCGAAAACGTGATAGATGCTCGAAATATGTGACATTTTCTTGTCAAGTTTCTATGCAACACCTGTGTGAACAGCTAAATAATTCCATTCAAAAAGCTATTTATACATTACTTCATTCACACGGAATTGCATTCTACAGGTCATACGACTGAACACGAACCTTACTTATCACTAAAGTCTACTTATTAGTTGACACTAAATGCTCCTGAAACTCACACAATTGTGAACTGGTTTTATTGACTCGGGAGGTCATGGGAAGTGTGGTCAGTGTAATTGTTGGATGGTGTGATGGTGGCATGACTGGAGTACTTTTCAAACTTTTTCAAGATTGTAATTTATGTGTGAAATGTTTTTTCGCAACTCGAATGATAGCAACTTTCTTAAAAGATGTATTAATACCGTATTTCTAAGCGTATTTTAGTCTTTTTTAACTAAGTTTGTTTTTCAAAAATCGATAGGAGAAAATTGTGCTTAAATTTTTATTTCCGAGGGACGAGGTTACGGTAAGAACATAATAATGAAGTTACCTCCAGTTAAACTTGAATCATTGCATAGGTGGAGAAGTTTTTGGAAACAATAACCCAGATCTTTCAGCCATTCATCAATACGTATTTTCGGGTGGTTATTTAGAAGATGAATCGAAGAGATTAATTGATGGAGTAGGTATTCTCGCAGAATTTATAAAACTACAAAAAAATTCTTATTGACGAATATGGTGATAAAATAGAATAATTGAAGCTCACCTCGATGTTTTTGAAAATATTATGCCACTACGACAACCATCACCGTTAGACTTGCATGAAGTTTTCATTTAGGGCAACTGAAGGTTGCTGGCTTCAACTGCTTTAAGAAAAAATATCGAAGCATACGGTCATATCTTTGCATCCAAAATTTGTTGGGCGTTTCCTGACAATATACGTAGGAAAGGATGATTCACGGCAAAAGATTGAAAATTTGCAAGGGGATATTACTGTATTTCAGCAGCTTCTCGCAGAAAAAAAGTGGAAGGAACACTTCTAGCTCAAAAGATAGAAATGCTAATCCAGTTGATTATACGTTTAATTCTTATAAAACAGCTCTAAATATTACCGCTAAAACAAAATATTTCAAAAGAGGCCTTCGCCATTTTGCTCATTCTGTAATACTAACGGATATTGGCCTCAAAACTGTGAAATTATAACTGACATTGACGTTCGAACTCAAAAATTAAAGAGTGTTGGTAAATGTTTCTTATGTACGAATCGGGAACATAATTTAAAAAACTGTGAACTCAAATAAAACGTTCTTTTAAATCAAATGCAAAAAGAAGCACCGTGTTTTAATTTGCAAAGCTGAAATACCGTTCCAGTTCCTCCCGTTATTTCTGCTAATCCAAACAGGTGTATTTGCTGCTACCTTTACTCACTTACAAAATGCTCAAATCTACATCACTCAACCAGCAGGCAATACTGAATTAACTCGCTGCATTTTAGATGTTGGAAGCCAGTCCAGTTTTATCCATTCAAATTTAGTTAAACAACAGACTAGAGCTTAGACAGACTAAAAATACAAGTTATTAGTTCATGCACACTGCAAATTAAAGCATTTAAATCTTCTTTAAGTATTGCCCAACCTAGATGCCGAGTGCATGTTTAAATATTCGGTACTTGGAGCAAATCTACAGTCACCCTAAAAGCCATTTGAAAGCAGTAACCCTTAATCATACCATCCCACTACATCATCATTTGCTACAATTCCTGCTCGTAAACAGGACTGAAACTTTTTGATCCCAATGACACATCACAGAACATACTATTGAAGTATTGATTGGTGCAAATTTCTATTGAATTGTTAACTCTGAGGTACCTGCTAAATTATCGGAAACCTTTGCCATGGTGCCTTCGACTTGTGATTGGATTATTATCGGATCTCGTTCCAAAATTAATGTTACTCACTTATCCGTAACTCATAATGTTAATACATCAATTGGTGAAGCACAAAATCAATGGAGATGTTAGATGCTTTTAAGATTTAGAAGCAATCCATAAACAT
Organism: Stegodyphus mimosarum; assembly: GCA_000611955.2. NCBI lineage: Eukaryota > Metazoa > Arthropoda > Arachnida > Araneae > Eresidae > Stegodyphus > Stegodyphus mimosarum. Next base: position 520,154 of record KK112294.1, on the reverse strand, counting down.
ACTCAAGATAGAGAAATGTCCACTAATGATATAGAAATTTTGAAAATTTTCCAGAATTCCTACAAAATAACAGAGAAAGAGGTCGAATTGTGAAGTTGCTATGGAAAAAAAATGTCACCCTATCTTGAGACAATTATGATGCGACGCTGAATCGCTTGCATATCATACGCAGAAAATCATTTGTTTATCCACAGTTAGATAGATTTGTTTTTTGTAATTTAACAATTTTTATGTAATGCATGCAAAACTGTATTGATAAGAATCAAGTCGCGAAATCGAATCTCTCTGTAATATTGCCCGAGATTCTAAACATAAGTTTCGAAAGCATAAAAATAGAGAAACGAAATAACGCATAGTATTCGATGCGTTTTCTCGTACACAAGGAAATCATTCTCTAAATGCAGCCGTTGAATAAGGTCCTAATTTTCTTTCAGACATCTTAATTACGTTTTCACAAACAAACAATCACATGTGGTGGACTTATATACAAGCAACAACATGGACACAATAGGCTTCACAAGCAAGGATTCGACAAAAAAAACTATCACAAAACAAACTTTCTTGCAGTTGACCTTTTATGAGAAACACAGAAACTCAACTCGATTTTTATGGTTCAGAACAGAACGCTGACAGCAAAACAACACTCAAGGAAGAAGTTATTTCTTACAGGTTTTCATGGCTGCCTTCTGGATTAACTTCAAATCCCTTTTTAATGTCTGCTACCCTATGCGAATTGGCTACTGTGCATTAAGATATAGCGGCAAAACAGCCTCGCCGCTACAATTCAGTATAGTACAAATTCCACCATACAAGTTACTACCTATACCCTGAGTAGCATTTTCAAACAAGACACTGCAGTTGACAACACCTCCGCACAAAGAGAAATCAGACTTAATATCTGCCAATATTTTCAGTCCGGTGTACCAGATTCAAAGCTATTTCCGACATACAAGGAGCTCACTATCATCAAAGCTCTGAATATTAACAAATCCCTAGGTCACTATGACACCGGTAATGGTATCATCCAGGTAGCACTTTATCCTGCACTTTTGTTTGCTTATAGTATTACGGCATACTAGAGGGTGAAACATTTTGCTGCGAGTACAAATGATACAGAAGTAGTCCTATGTTTTAAAAAACAAAAGGACCGCATAAAGAAAGATCATCATACAGGCTAATTTGTTTATTCCCTGCACTGATAATGTCTTGGTAAGAATTATACTTCAGGGGCTACAGAACCACATAAAAAACCTCTGAACAGCCGCTGGATAAGACCGCTGAACAGCCTCTGTCTCACTGCAGAAACGTCCGTGGATCATGGTTTAAAGCGTTTTCCTAGCACAATCGAGCTCCATAAAAGAGCAAAAATGCTCTCATCGGTTATTTCAATTGACATTCCTGTTGTTTCGCCTATTGTGTTGGCATGATGTTCTGAACAGTCTGAAGGACATGGAATGCCCAAAAGCACTTTGTGATTTAATTTATAGCTATCTAAGCGCCAGGTATGTTCAGAAACGAAGGGATCTATACTTCAAGCATTAATACAGGCTGTCCACATGGGTCACGTCTTGGACCATTTCTTTGGAACCTCGTAGAATATTCATCAAAATACTTGCTTATGCGGATGATTCTTGCTGATAGCCAGAGGTCAGAGCAGGCGAGAATATCAAACGCGTGGCCAGTATGCGCTGAATAAATTTGTCAATTGGGCAGGAGATCACAAAATCATAAACTCAGCGCCTAAAATGCAAGGGCTGTTGACAAACTGCGAAAAAAGATATAATCGTATCCCAGAAATTAAAATAGGCAGGATTAACATTAAATCATTCAACACCTCAGGTACATATGTATAATTATAGATGACAAACTCACCTGACATCAGCACATTTTCTGCATTAAACTGCGTAAATTATCGGATTTAATGTTCAAAACAACAGCAGCTAAATGCAAGGTATCTCGTAAATGCTAACGAATTCGTATTCCGTTGGAGCAGAAAGAATAGCATTGCATGGGCCTCAGTGCGGAGCTCGCATATGAACACGCATAGGATAAATCAACTTAGGTAGGTGCAACAACCATTTTTGCTAAGCATATGATTGGAACACCGCATCTGCCCCACTTGGGCTCTGAATGTGCTGGATGGCTTTCCCCCACTTCATCTCGTGATGCAAAGAGCTTATGCAGTAGTTCAGATACAGAGAAATGCACTACAACACTGTGGAACTGTCATTACTTTCACAGATACTATCAGTCAAATTCTGCGTTAACATCCTGGCATCCAGCGGAATTTAACATTCATGTTGAACTGAAAACATCGGCAACACTGGAAAATCATGCTTTATGCAGGTGGCTCTAAAAGAGAGTAAGGTTCAGGCAGCGGCTTCTATGAAATATTAAGGATACGACGCACTTCAGAACTAATTGCGAAGACTTGAGACTCGACAGCTCAGTCTTTTAAGACGAACTAGCTGCTGCCAGAGCAGCAATTTTTACTGACGGCTCAAAGAATCGTGATCATGTCGGGGCAGCTTTTGTTTGTGATAAAGTAATCAAGAGTAGTACTCTTCAAAAGGCCGCATCTGTCTTTACGGCAGAAACTCTTGTCATTTTGAACTCCTTAATCTTCATCTCTAAGTAGAATAACAAAAAGTTCATCATCTATTGTGACTCTCTAAGGGCTCTTGAATCAATAAATGCAAATACTAGCCACCCTTTGGTCTTAGATATATTAAAGGCACACCTTCGTTTGAGAAACGTAGGTTATTCTATTGTGTACTGCTGGGTGCCTGGACATGCAGGCATCAAAGGCAATGAACTCGCCAATACCGCACCAAAATCAGCTGATATTACTTCCGAAAATGAGGTCCCTTTTACAGAAATACGGAATTACTTCAAAGCAAAGATCTTGTCCAGGTGGCAAGAAATCTGGAAATGTCAGACTCTGAACAAATTAAGGCAAGTAAAACCCAATTTGGAGTACTGGGAGTCAAGAGGAAATCGTAAGGAGGATGTAATGCTGACTCGTCTACGAATTGGTCACTGCAGACTGACACATCAGCATTTCTTGAAAGGAGATAAGGAGCCTATTTGTGGCACTTGCAACACTCCTACTTCAGTCAATCATATTTTAACCTGCTGCTCTATTTTTAATCAGAAACGTGACCATAATTTTAACTCAACGAATGTTAACTTAACAGATCTTATTCTTCATCTCTAAGTAGAATAACAAAAAGTTCATCATCTATTGTGACTCTCTAAGGGCTCTTGAATCAATAAATGCAAATACTAGCCACCCTTTGGTCTTAGATATATTAAAGGCACACCTTCGTTTGAGAAACGTAGGTTATTCTATTGTGTACTGCTGGGTGCCTGGACATGCAGGCATCAAAGGCAATGAACTCGCCAATACCGCACCAAAATCAGCTGATATTACTTCCGAAAATGAGGTCCCTTTTACAGAAATACGGAATTACTTCAAAGCAAAGATCTTGTCCAGGTGGCAAGAAATCTGGAAATGTCAGACTCTGAACAAATTAAGGCAAGTAAAACCCAATTTGGAGTACTGGGAGTCAAGAGGAAATCGTAAGGAGGATGTAATGCTGACTCGTCTACGAATTGGTCACTGCAGACTGACACATCAGCATTTCTTGAAAGGAGATAAGGAGCCTATTTGTGGCACTTGCAACACTCCTACTTCAGTCAATCATATTTTAACCTGCTGCTCTATTTTTAATCAGAAACGTGACCATAATTTTAACTCAACGAATGTTAACTTAACAGATCTTATTGGAAGAAACCCCACATCAACCTCATAAGTTTTTTAAAAGATATCTCTCTCTACCATATGATTTGAGTTCTTTTTTTATATCCTGCTCTATCTGTTGCTAGAACACCTCTCACGTTCATCAGTGCATACTTTCGTCAGCATTACACATATGATCACAATTCATATTCTCCTACATAAATCAATCATATTTTAACCTGCTGCCCTGCTTTTAATCAGAAACGTGATCATCATTTTAATTCTAAGAGTTTTAACTTAACAGATCTTATTGGAAAAAACCCCAACATCAGCCTCATAAGTTTTTTTAAAAGATATCTGTCTCTGCCATGTGATTTGAGTTTTTTCCTTACAACCTGCTCTACCTGTTTCTAGAGCACTTCTCACTTTCAACAGCATTACAGATACAATCACAATTCATACTCAGTAATGTTCGTGCATTTGTATTTTAATCACCATTCGTCTGGCGCATAATAACCTTCTAGGCTTTGTGCCATTAACAGCCAAAAAACCATACTACACAGATATTGAAAACGAATGTTGGCGCAGCTTCTAAATACTTATGCAAGTACTTACACAAAGCTACAGATATTAGATACACTACACAGATACTAGATACTAGTACATACTACACAGATACTAGATACTGGTATAGATACTCAGATACTAGATACTGGTGTAGATACTCAGATACTATATTGTACTAATAAATAAATACTATATACATTATTATTTACGACACCGATATTAAATACGGATGTAGACACAGATTCTTTCACAGATGCTGTAGTGATGAGCAAGAAAAAATTAAATATTGAAAAATGGAGGAAAAATTCTTTCTTAATAGCCAACTGTTTACTTAGCAATATCCTTTGCAAGTATGGGTTGCAGCATTTATGTATAGAAAGTGCGAATCGCAAAGGTTAATGTGCTGAGTTCGTAAGGATTTTGCTGATATAACAACTCTCAGGAGGACCAGCTTTGTTTATTTGGATGAAAAACGAAGACGTCCTGAACCTTATGCAGATACAGGTATAAACTTCATACACTAATTTATTGTAGCACATTTTTATCTTTTACATGTTTTTTTTTTCATAGGACTTCACTGTTTAAACTGATTTTTTATCAAGTAATAATAATTTAAATCTCTATTCTTTCCCTTCCAGATGAAAATAATCACCGGAAATGTCGGAAACTAGCCCGTTATAATATCTGTATTTTACATCAAGGGAAAACCTTTAATTACTTTAATCTACGAAATGTTTCTTTGCGAATAAAATTTCGTTTCAAGTATATGTTCCTTCTTCAGTACTTTCTTATTTACTGTACGTAACAAACTGTGGCCTGTAGAGTAATACAAATGCCCACTAACATAGCACCTCATTGATGGCTAACAAATGCCCACTGACGTGGTACCTCATTGATGTTCGATAGTTCAAAGTACAAAATTTGTCTATTCTACCATCATTTCACTCAAAACATTTCAGTTCATTTACCACTTACAGGCATAGCAAAGAGAGTAGTAGCGCGATTTTCTATAAGCTAGTGAGCGTACTCAATGCTGTGGGTTAATGTGACCTAGGCACACAAGGCATTAATAAAATAATTAGTTTCAGGCATATGACATTGATATTAGGGATCACCGCACAGTTAAAAGGGGAATTAAAATTTTTGACTGTTCTAAGACGGCCAAAAAGTGGTCGTTTTTCAGCGAGCTGTAGCGTAATCACAAATTATCCGAACATTAAAATTAATTTATGCATTTTTGGAAATTTTGTATGCTGTAATTCTGTATAAAGTGGTCGTCTTTGGAAAGTGCTTTGGTTTCGAGTTATAAACGAAAAACTGAAAAAAGTGCCAAAATTCTGATGTTTTCTTTTAATTTCCTTTATGAAGCTAGTCTCTGGTTAGATGGAAAGTCTAAAATTCGGATATACCTCTCCAAAAAGCATATAGAAGCTTTTTTTTCCTCACCGTTGCTATACTTTTTCCTGAAAACACCCTATCTGAACCTTCGATGACCGGACTAAAACATTTTTGTAAGATATTAAAGAATTAAAATGTAAGAAATTAGGTAATAAATTAATTAAGAATTATAATAATATTATATTATTTTAAACTATCATTAAATATTTATAGTAGATAGGTATATATTTTATATTTGGTTAGTTAATGTGATAAACAATGTGTATGTGCCTAGTTTCTTACAAAAATCAGTTTACATTGATGCTCAATGTTGTTTATTTTTAAAATTTTATTATATCATTATTCAAAGAAGACAGATTTATTTTGATTCTTCTTTGAATAAATAAAATTTAAAAGGCTTTCTTAATACGTTTCTGTAAATCATCTGCGATATCTCGCTCTTTTTATAAATGATGCTCATATTTCATCGAATCGTTTTTTGAAATGATGTGCATTCAGGAATAATACAGTTAAATAAATTGAGTAATATTTCAATGTCAAATTCATGAGCGAGGGCTGAAATATATTATGACATTTAAAATATCATGAATGTTTCAGATGCAACAACTTGATGGAAGAGCTAATTTTTAGAGCCCTTTTGAACACGATCCTTCTTTTCAAAGTGACTGAAATGTGTTAAAGGAAGAGTTTTATTCGCTGATTTCTCCTTTAATGTTATTTGCCCATCGAATTAGGTTTCATAATCGAAAAATAACACAGATACTTTCTTGTGCTCTTTTTATTCATTAATATATAAAGATACATTCATTTTTACCATGGGAATAATTAAATTATAACGTAGTAACCTGCTGCTTAGCATAGTAAAGAATCACATTCTCATACTTAGTAGCATACCATAGCATAAAAGGCACCACCAAACATAGAAATTGGGGAGAAAGCTAACTGGATGACGGCAAACATAACAATATCATGAAAAAAGTGAAGTATTATTGTTGCAAATACCCTACGATCTAGCCCCGGCTAAAAACCATGCACCCTTTCAAAGTCAAGCACAAAAACCGGATGTACGTAGCTATGCTCAAGTGTGAAACGCAAGCAATTAAGAATATGTTCGAGAGATGTAGGATAGGTTTTGTATTTATGGCAAGCTGGGAAGTTTCTGCAACCATATTTAAAGATCATGGCCACGGATGAGTTAAAGAACAGCCGTTTCGTTTAGTCTTTCACACTCAAACTCCAAGCCAAGCTCAGGGCCGTTTTGGTTGTACCAAAAATGACATACTAATGAGACATTAGTAGGTCTTAGGCTTGAACCAATCATGCTTATCGCTGTTTTTCCTCACAGAAAATAAATCTGCAGAAAACTCATAGAAGAACTGCTAGTCATTGTCGCGGTAGTGACCTTTTTAACCAGTTTATCGACGAGTTCATTACCGGATACATTTACATGAGAGAGGCTCTACTAAAAATGGATATATCTATTCTTTGCCAGATGTTTCAACTTGACGAACATTTGAATTGCCACAAGATCTCCAACTTGATTCCAATCCCATAAATGTTTAATACATCTACGGCTGTCTATAAAGATGTAGATATTACAGGAGCCGTAATCGTGAAATGTGGCATCCAGTCCTTCCTTTATTAGCAACGTGAGCCTAAATTAACAGTAATGTATCACATAACAGACACTGTTATATGATGCATTGCTGTTATTATACAATATACAATGGTTAATCTGCGCGAGTAATCGCTGTGATTTCATATGTACACAGTTACTTGGTGAGAACTGATATTCTCCCAATGTACACAGATCTATTGTCATTTTTAAAAGTATCAAAGAATTGCACAAATTTTGCACTGGACGTAGCCTTGCACGCATTCAACAGTATAGCTACTAACTGCGCGACATAAACGGATTACTACATTTGTGTTTAGGCGTATATTTGACTCCTGGCTTAACTTAACAAAAACGTACTGTCTAATATCATAACATATGTGATGCATATTATTCTATCATGTATATAATGTGTGAATCATCTAAAATTGTACTTTCCGTTTTGGGTTACGTGTACAAACATAACATGTTTATACAAACATAGCATGTTTCGTAGCTCAGCTTCTCTCAGATGGTTATAACTAACCCTCTAATTGCTGATAGAAATAGAGAAGCTGAGCTCCAAAACATCTTCCCATACACATGCTATGAGCCCATATATGGGTTCCACAAGACACATTATTACGTGCTATGAACATACCATCATGTTCGAAAAGTCATTCCCATGCGCTGTGTCATGTAGTTTGTGTTCGGTATACTCATATAGTTTTTGTTTTTGTACGAGTCTAAAAATCATGCACTTTTAGCAGTGTCTTGCTGTGCACTACGTTCTTGTGAAATCCTTTACTGGAGCTGTTTTTTTCTTTCCTTCCTTCTTTTTCGTTGTTTCAAATTTGTACGAACTACTTAAAATTCCTTGAGGTTGAGATTCGAGGAAACGTTGCATTCAAGCACGTGTTGAGGGAATTTCTTGTGGCGCTTAAATAGATGCATAAGACTAGAAGGCAAAAAGTATATATAAAAGCAACTATATACTACATGAATTTGGATTTTTGTTTTACATATTAAAGATACTTAAGAAATGTCTCTCAAGTTAATGCTCAGAAAATTTTGAAAAGCATATTGGACTTACCTGCGCCATTTTTACACCCGAAACAACTTTCAAGCAATATTATTTAGCAAAAACACTCTAGAAAAGCTAATTAATAACCATGCAGCAATTTGCATGAAAGGAGTGAAATGAAGGAACTAAAAATATTTTCTGTCTAATTTTGTAAATTTACATCTAAAGCTCGCATTTTTTTTTAGTTTTGCTGCAGCAAATTTAACAAGCTTCTCAAATTATTGTAAACATAATTATGCATATAAAAAAAAGTTTAATATAGTAGGAATCAAATGAAGAGTTCTAATTAATAAATATAAATTGGCTTTGATGTTCATTAAAGGTAAATAGAAATTTTATTTTTAAGCTTATTAATTACATTTTTCGTAAATAAAAAACTTCAGAAATACTGTTTTTAAGTTATACTTAATTACATAAAATGAAAGAATACTTATAGCCGGATTATACATGCTCCGAAAACATATTTATTCATTTGCAAAATACCTTGAGCTCTGAGAAATCAACAATATTTTTAATGTTCTAAAGAATTACAACTGCTCTGTGGACTTTCACAGGAAAATATTTAATTAATTTCTCACATGCGTGAAGGGAAACAATGGAAATGAACAATTAGCAAGGGATCAACAAAGGAAAATTTCAGCGTTCTGTATTACTTTAAAGCCAGTATTGCAATTTTTTAATCGACACTGATGAATAATGCAATAACTTCGAGAGCTGTTTTTGCGTTTTCAATAAACATATTCTTTCATTAATTTAACTCGCGTTATGTTTGAACTAATTTTGGTGGATATTGTTAAATTCAATTTAATTTCTCCTTTCTATTCAAAAGGATATCACTTTCTTCTATAATTATTCCTAATTGTTTTCAGAGATAAACATATTGCTTTCAGATTGCGTAAACATTTTTAGGTGAGTAACTTTAGGAGGAATTACATGTTAAATTGTGTCCTTCAATGGGTCCAAGGTTAACATTTGACTCGAACACAATAGTAATGTAAAAGGTGAATTAATATCTCTTACGACCCTTCTTGATAACCAAAAAGTTCATTATACACAGAAGGGGTGTACCATGTTTGTCATCAAAACTGACTGGGTGCAAAGAAAAAATACGTTTTTAGGGAGATAAAGAAAAATAATTAACGAATAAAACGTTCTTTTAGGGCTGCGAAAATCATGATTCGGCTAAATAAGTGACATGGTTAACAGAGAGTACGTTTATTGTAAAGTATGGAAAGTAGAAATTCCAAATTAAACTAGAGTATTAAGGGACTATTGCAAATAAAAATTAGAATTTATATATTATATATATATATATATATATTCAGAAAGTTTTCGAAACTTCCTCATGAAAATGAAACATAAATAAGTAGAAAATCAGAGTCTAGAGCTGCTAAAGTTTATAACCAAACTTGGGAAATTAAATTAATAGAATTTTTCAAGGATCTGTAAGAACCATGATCTCCTACCCATTCCTTATTTTCATGAACTTTGCAAACTTATTTTAAAAGAATATAAGAAATACTAGAGTGGTAACTAAAGTTAATCTCTTTAATTCAAAGCTTCAAACAGAACTTATTAAGGGAAAAGTGTTCTGAAGCTTTAAACAAAGTCAATTAACTGGACAATCAAAAACGAGTTTCGTTCCGACAAGTTCACTGAGACTTCAACGTTCTAACCAGCACAATTTTTTTTTTTGCATTTAAAAAAGAATATTTTCTCAAGAAACCAAAACCATGACTTGAAGCTCTCATTGAATCTGTCCCTTTCCCCTATCCGTTTTTGTTGTCCGAACACAAAAATAGAAACAAATATTACAAGTAGAAAAATTAGACATATACATTCAAAGTTAAAATTTTTTGCAATCAAGGAAAATTTTAAAAATTAAATAAATTAAAAAATAAGAAATACGCAAGAATTAAAATACTAATTACAACCGGATAGCTCAAATTTTTCTTACAAAAAAATGATTGCCATCTTTAAAGGCAAAAAAAAAGGCCTGGTTCGAATGCGTAAAGAAAAAACTTTATGCTAAAATTAGTGCCGAACTGCTATTAATTGACGGGAAACCTGAAAAATATGAAATAAACTGCTACAAATGGAGGGGAAACTTAAAAAATAAATGAAAAAGACGTTGCATACCTGTTGGTGTTCTGGGCCTTTTCTCCAAATAAATTGAGAAGTTGGGAGGCTTCAGGGTTGGCTCACTGCATGGCTACCAGAAAATAGTAACAGTTAATTTCCACGATGGCAGAGCTTTCAGGTAGAAAAGGGATTTGTAATCCTGTTGTTATGCCTATGGGCTGGGGAAAGTGGGGTCCAGTTGCGGGGGGGGAGAGATTTGTGTAGAAGGAGAGTAAGCATGGACCTTATAAGAGATAGACTAACCCAGTGGGTGGAGCGCTCGTCTGTTACATGTCCGCAAGAGGGAGTAGGGACGATCTGGTTTACTTTAACTGTGAAACCTATGGGTTCGTATAACATAAGTGTTTTTATTTATTAAATGTGACATGTTGTATACGTGATGACATTATGAAAGTCACACCTTTTTCAAATAAGATTTAATATATGTCAATAAAACGCTTTTTACTGCATTTTGTGCATTTTTTCACGCGTAACTCTTGTATAAACATCTTTATTTTGGTAAAACAGTTAAAAACTCTAAACACAAAATTTATGAACTTACTTTTGTGTACAACATGGATGTTTTGAAACAAATAAGGCAAAATTAAACAAGATCTGATATCTGTTTTTTAATTTCATTAGCATTTTCAGGCAGAGGTTTTTTAAAATTATTATAACATTACAAGACGATCATTTATTTGATTACGAAATGATCATCAGATGATTATATATTTAAATGATTTCTTAAATTCGGAGCATAAACTTTTCTGAGTGTAATGGAAAAAAAAAATAAATAAAAGATAAAATAAAGTCTGGAAGCACTCAGATTTTATGTTACGCCCAAAGTGAGGTTTTTTAATGTTTTGTGTTTTACCTTTATTTATTGAATATCATGTTGTTCGCACATAAACCACATAAAATTCATTTCAATAGCAAAATCACAAAATATTTGAAAACAGCATATCTGTAGAATTCCCGCGCTGAAGATAAAACTGTTATTTTCCTTACAATGTTGCCATAGCTCGCTTTGAACTCTTTGAGTTTGTTAATCAAAAATTCGTTAAAGTTTTTCAAAATATGAAACGGATTAAAGCAAATTCAAAAGCCCGTGTTCGAATGGAGGATTACGTTATTCAAAATTTGATGGCTCTAGATACCGTCGTTTTTTCACAGTGCGAGAAACATACATGTATTCAAGCAGATTCTTCATTATTTAATTTCTTTAAACATAAAACAGGGCGATAATATTTGGTGACAACAATTTGCGAAGTGAAACAGAGTAAAATGCCGTTTCGAAACTAATAGCCTTTCTGGGCTATCGCCCCTTTGGGCTAATAAATTAAATTCACGGTAAATAAAAAAAAAAACTTATGCAGAAATAGAAATAAATTTAAAATATAATCACTATGAAATACTATTACAATTAATTATTACAGTTAAATACAATTTTAACATTAGAATAATGTATAAAAATTATTAAGCTGTTAAAAGTGTTGATCACTATGATGTATTATTTAATATAATTGAAATAAAACTTCTTTATGGAAATTATGCTATAATATTCATCTATAATTTTAAAAAAGCAGTACAATTTAGAATTTTAACAAAAACTTTCAAAAATTTATTTTTAGGTATTTTAGTATTTTTTACTTATTTACACGAATAAAAAGCATAAAGATTCTAAGAGAAAATTGCTCGTTTGAAATTTTCTGTGAGTTCAGATTAAAAATATTATTTTCGAAAAGTAGTAGTTACGAATTTCGGTACAGGAAAAGCTAAAAAAATATACAGGCTTGAAAGTACGCAACAGCTTTATAATTATTCGGAGCGTTAATTAAACTTAATAAATATTCTAAATTTTTAAAAATCAATCTCAGTTTTCAAGAATAAATATTAAATTCTAATTGACAGGCGTATTCTGGGTCGTATTCAGATAAGAAAGATTGACCACAACAAACAGATGTTTCGGGACAGCAAGCAAGAGTAAGAATGTGATGTGTTTAAGATAAAAGTTTTGGACAGAGGGATGTAATTTTAGTTCTAATGTGTTCTTTTTGTTTAATAATAAGTTTTGATTCCTACATTTGAAATCAATATTAGGTAAGCATCTGGACCATGAACATTTTGAATCATATGCTGTAACAATATTAAGTTTGTAGGACCAGTTTTCATATCGTTCGAAAGAAGTCTTTCGTTTGAGCTTCTGAATGTATTTCATATGAGTTCAAGACTATTGAATCTTTCTCTCTACAGAGTGCAATTAACGACGCATTAATTGCTTATTTCCTGTATTGTTAGGGGATTTTGATAGTCAAAACATTGTTTTTTCATATGGCATTAGGAAAATCTTATTTCACTGAAACAAAGGTTTCATTTAGTCTGACTAAAAAACCCATTTTAATTCAATATGTTTTCTCATAATAATTCTCACTAAATTTTATTCAAGAGTTTTATTTATGAAATCAAAACTAACGTTTTTTCTTGTTTGCACCATAAATTAAGCGTAGAATTACTGTTCTTCATTTTGTTTCGGAGATATGTAATAAGTACATGGGTTGAAAGTTAATAGTTTCTTCACAAGATTTTGATTTATTCCAATAAATGAGAGAAATTAAATAAAATATAAGTTTACGTAAGTAATAACGTAGAAATTTAACTATTCCAGTCTTTCGTGCAATAACAGCACTACTAAAGCTATGGATTTGCGCATTTATTGCATTACGCTCTCAAACTGTTTCCTGTTTTATTATTGTAATTTAACGCGACATTTTATATCCTCAATCTCGCAGAAGAAATATTACAATATACTAATGTCGGATGACAGTTAGATTCACCTGTAATGCTGGCGTATTTAAAGTTGTTTATTATCAAGGAGTAATACAAATCTTAAGCTATGTAAGAAAGATACGTTTGTAATGGTAAGTAACAGCAATGCTTATAAGTTATTTTCTCCACCCTTTTTGCATGCCTTCGAGGTGTAAGGGTTAACACACTCGGCGCAAATTCGAGAGATCCATGATCCGATCCCGTAGAGGGCAATTTTTCATGGCTCCTGCTTCAAAAATATCTAGCGTCTCTGCAGTGGCGTCCGAACTAAAAAGGTGGTGAATAATGAATGATTCTTCACCACCAGGTTTTGGCGATTGGATCCCAAAATCCCCAGTCGCCTTTTAAAAGGGGAAGTATATAAGGTATTTTCTCTCTTCTTCCAGCATTTCTTCGTGGTGTAACAGTTAGCACACTCGGCGCGTATTCGAGAGGTCCAGATTCGAGTCCCGGCCAGAGTATTGCACATATTCCACGTCTCCTTCTATTAAAAGTCCTAATGACGCTACCCACTTATCCACTAAGATATATGCAAAGAACTTTTGTGTTGTTGTTTTGTTGTTGTTGTTAATGCTTACTTCTTTGATTCACGAAATTCAAACCCACAAAATTCCTCGTGCCAAGGACAGCATGTTTACGCCTGTGTTTGGCAACAGCTTTGAGCATCTTACCGGTGACAGTGCGATTTAGCCCAGTTCCACTTCCGATTTTGATGAAGAACACACCGGAAGGATGGGTCCCAGGGTCTCCCACCCCTCTTCCCTTATCAGGAAAGGACTTTTGGCTCGACGCATATTTAGTGTCTCCATTTTGAACGTACACTATACACTTACAAACATCTATGACTTCTCCGGGATTGGAACCCGGGCCTTTCAGCACGGTAGTCAGCGACGCTAACCACTATACCTGTTGGGAGGTAGAACTTTTGTGACGTATTGATATGAATGAAACTTTTGGGTGTCTACATTATCATTCAGTTACGTAATATATGTAGAGTATTATAATGCAATTTAATGCTAGATTCTGTATCCTAACTTTCATGCAAAAATATTACAATGTACTAAAACTCTGGAATAATCCTATATCCAGCTGTAACATTACATTTTTAAGAACAATATACAGCACTAGAAATTATTATAATGTCATTAATGTTTTGCGAGAAAGATACATTTTCATGTTTATGTTGCAGAAAGGTTTCCAAACAAGTTTCGGTTCATGTTGCGAAATGTTCCCAAATATGAGAAATTTCCTCAAAGATTATGGAAGCAGTACCATTAAATGTAACAGAAAATATTCTTATTTTCGCAATTTATAAAATCGCCGTTAAGTTTCACAAAATCCTTTTATACTAACTTTATATGATAATTCTTTCTCTAACATCATTCCACAGACCTGCTTTGCACCTTTGTTAAAATTTACGTCTATTACACATCTCAAGAATGCTAGCAATTTGCATTTTAAACTCATTAAGTCTTAGCTAAAGAATGGGTAGCTTAGATTAAACTGCATCAAAATGGGCTATTTTAACCTGTAATGTCATTTATATATCACGATATAAACATTTCAGGTAATTATTTCTAAATGGTGTTGGGAAGCTTTGAAATGTAAAAATACAGATATAGCGAAATTTAAACATAAAAGTCTCCACAAACTGCCCGTAAATACTTTCGAAACTTCTCCACTCGTAACTCTGTTTGATTCTTTGGTAATAAAATGTTTCTAGTGCTTCCTTTTGCAAATCCTGATACGCATTTATAAAGAAATATTAACCCATTTTTATGCAAATCCTTGCGCTTTTCATGTCACACCGTATTCTTTCACAAACCATCGGCACGCAAAGTTAGTTCCATGTATCCGGTTTGAAATGGAAACGCCCGGATATAAACGCCCGGACATATATCGCTGAAACTTTTCACTCATGCAAAGCAGTTAGTTCCTCCGATCATACACATACAACATAGAATGTCACTACTTCACCGAGCTGAGATTTTTATGGTGACTGCAGGACATAATAACTGTAAAAGTGCCAACTTCTTAATAAATTTCGATGTATTTTATGTTACACATTTAGAGAATTACTTCTAAAACACCCCGTCATCAAATCAGAAAACTGCTTTTACAGAAAATATGCTCTCTTTCTTTGCGAAATACATAAAATACTACAGCAATTTTCTTTTCTTTACTAAAAGAATAAAACATTGCTAGAATACAACGTAAAAGTTTAAGAAACTTGCTTAAACGTTTGGGTTATTTGAATATGGCAAATAATACTAAGGCTATCTCCATAAGGTAAGTGATGGTAAGTACGGTTTTTCTAAAAAAACCCGTAAGGTTTTGCTAAAAAGAACCAGTCCGCAATCTTGTAACACATGCAAAAAAACACGAAATCAAATATACGGCCAGCCCTCTTGCTTTAAGTGAATTCGTGTTGAACTCCCAGCAAGCATTCAGTGATCTAAGCCACACAGGTACTAGTGGGAGCCATTGGTTAAAAAGGAAGATCAGATACAGTGAAGTCTTAGTAACAACCAATATTTGGTTTATTTGATTATGACAAAGCCTCGAGGGCTGTCTGCCTAGGGAAAGGGATGCCTACTTCGAGGACTTTCTAAGGGAAACTGGCTCGTATATACGTTACACATGGAGAAAACCAACAAGGCGCTCATGCAGCCGGCCTGTTCCCGGAATTCGAACCTCGGACCGAACTAGCAGGGTCCAGCGACTTTACCGCTCGGCCGTTGGCGTGCCCGCAACACCCAAGTCGATTTTGGTCTTTTATGAGAGTAGTCGTCTTACACAATACGATTTCCGGGGAGCATATACGCAAAATGTACACTGCTAAGACAACGGCTTAAATTTAGCCAATGGCAGTCCAGATGAAGGTCAGCATTAACTCCGCCCACATGAGTGACTTCACATTTCTGACGTTTGCTTACATTCTGCTGTTTGGCGTGTCGAAGTGCTTTCTTTGAATGTACATTTAGTTTCTCGGAATGAAAGTTTTTATATTTATGCATACATATCTGTATATAATGATTTAATGTTTGTTTCGGAATATTAAGGGTTACTCTACTGTTCCAATACAAATTAGATCTTCTCAGATGGAAGTTACTAATGGCTGAAAATGCATGTAAAATGTGGTTTACAAATTCTTCTGCATATTGATAATCAGAAACTTTTAAGTGATGAAGATTAAATCGTCTAATATATAAAATATACCTGCGGGAATTAAACCAAGTAAAATTATCTTTTCCTGGTTAAAAATGCTAATATTGTCAGTAATAAATGCAGTAAATATTCTGAATGAAAATACCACCAGTTGCCATTGCAATGAATTAACATAGCGCGTGTCAGAAAATCCTTATAATACATTTCATATATATCTATGTGAATATTTAAAGCATTATTAACTGTGATCTGATTTCTTTTTTGGATTTAATATCCTTCCATAGAAGTAAACTTCATTCTATTGTTAAAACATAAAGAGTATAAAGATGCAAAAGTGTATCTGCTGCAATGAACACATTGAAATGTAATTTAGTTGTGAAACAACTGATGTTAAATGATGCAAACGTTATTTAATAAGAACTGAATGATTAAATCACTATTAACTGACATTATGGTTCTTATGAATTAGTATTATTGTTCATATAAGTGCTTAACATTTAAAAGTCTATTCTAATTACCCATAATTTACAATCCATTCTTACCAAATAATAGCATATTAATTATCAAGTTTTATTTAGTTTTATAATTCTATGAATTGCACTAATTTCCTTCTCCAATATCTTCTTTTACAAAATAGTGCTTTCAGTGTATATATAATTCATTCTTTAAATGTTAATTTCTCTTCATCATAAGTAAAATACATACATACATTATTGATGAAAAACTGAAGAGGGTAAAACTATTTAATTAAAATGTTCAAATTATATGTTACAGAAAACAAACATATTGACGTCTATAGTACATTTATTAAAACTTATTATAGTGAAATAATCTAGTTCTCAGATTACTAGATAGTGTTTAAAATGCAGAGGTCAAAGATATCATGTAACATTTATTTAAATAAGAATGATTGTATAATGCTCATAATTATGAATTTAATAATAGCATAAGTTATCTATTTCTCAGATATTTCATGCTAAACTTTTATTGCATTAGAGTTTTGAAAATAAGTATTTTTAATGGTTTTTCTACTACCGTTTCAAAATTCTGATTTTTATGCCAGTCAGAAATGATTTTTTTTTTCAGTATACAGAATTAAACTATTTATTTCTGGAATGGTTATCGAGTTATTAAAACATAATGCTTAGTACTATTGGAAAATTTAAGAACTCCAAAATATTCATTTTAAAATCCTTAACGTGCTGCTTTTCATCATATAAAACAGATTAACCAAAATGTAAACTTGTAACATTGAAAAATTTCTATTTTAAGCAAATTATTGTCATTACATAATTTCAGCACAAACTAAATATTACGGTACATAAAAGGATACAGCGTACGGCCCGTAAAATTAATGTTACTTACATATTAACACAACCACCTTGGCTGAATTTGGATTTAAAGCATGAAAAGATAAAGGTTACTCATTGGGTGCAACTTGACGGTTTTCACAACTTTTCTTAAACAGATACCCAAATTCTTGATATTTATTATAAGTTGACTAACATTATTAAATTATGAAAAGAAAACATACTCTAGCAATTTAAAATATAAATTTTAATTATTAAATAAATATTACATAATACATTAAAAAAAACTAATTCATCTCTAAATCTTTCCGTAATTTTTATGCCCTATCCTTTTCCCCAAGCGATTTGTTTTTGCTTGGAAAAACATTAAAGAATTTCAGAGACTCGGCATCACGTGAACCTCAGCAAGCATCTACCAGATGCATTTCTCTATTGTTTTAGAACTTTTTTGGCAAAATTTCGTATTCTTGTAGAATTCTGACCGTAGTATCTCCCATTGTTGGAAAATTCCGAAACGCATATTTTAAAATTAAGGCAAAAAATATCACAATTTGTTTATAAAAATTGTTGGAACTTGGAATACAATCTAAAGAATGTGTACCAAAATGGCGACATTGCCCTATTAAAGAATTGTTATGAGCATGGTTGCCAGAGTTGGGTACATTTTAAAAATTTTACAAGCTCTACTGAGGTGTTTGCAAGTAATAAAATAATAACATTGTAATATGTGCTTTTCTATACCCACTTTTACTCTTATAAATATAAAAGTTTTTCTTCTAATTAAAATCTGTATATACTGATTATTTATTTGCCCTCTTATGTAATTTTGATAAATTAGCCACTGTTTACACTATTTATTTTACAGACTAATTTTAAATTTAGTTTCAGTGTGAATTTCTTTTGTTCTCTGTTTTCTTATGTTTAAACTGACATTATGTAAAACAACATCAAAAATAAAACTATTAAAAATATATATATGAAAAACAAACGGAAAGGACAGATATGAAAAGTTATCACTTCAGTTTCATATATATTCTGTACAGTAAGACCCTTAAACTGATTAATAGTTGGGACTAATGAAAAGTTCAACTTTACATACAGGATCTGTCAGAAAAATACATACAAACTTTAACAAATAATATCTATATATTGGTTATAAAGTTGAATTATCTTTACAACATGTAGTATGATATTCACTTAACAAGTCGGTAATCTCACATGTGAGTGACACATGACAGTGAACCAAAATGGATTTGGAGGAATGTTCTGTAGTAAGGAAATCGTTAAGCTAGAGGTCCTTCATCAAAACATTATGGCAGAATGCGACCCTCAGACACATCGACTAACTTTGTTCAAATAACTGCTCAATATTGTTGTATGTGTCTAGCTTCAAATGGCTACCACTGTAACACTTTGAGCAATCTAACTAACTGTACAGGTACATATACAGGAAGACTGTATTACACCTAGCCTAACCTCTCATATGTATGAATTGATTAACTTAGAATTAAGTTCAATACTAAAGCACAAGAATTTTCTTAGTTAAAGTGTTTGCATTTCTCTGATGGGCCCTTTATAAATATAAATTAACTTCTGTTTAATAGGACCGAGGGTCAGATCACAGCACCCGAGCGGTAAAGTCGATGACCACTAGCCGTTCAGTCCGGAATTCAAATCTTGCCGAATGCGCTGGCTGCATGGGCCCTTTCATGGTTTCCTCCAGTGTATAAGAGCCAGTTTTCCTTTGAAAATCCTCTACGAAAGCATACCTTCGGTTAAGCAGATAGCACTCGAGTGCTTTGCCATAATTAAATAAACCAAACCAAACCAAGGGCAAAAGAAATTTTTTTTAGTAGAAGGTATGTGATAAAAAATTTAGTTTTCATTCATGTCACTATAAAATAGGGTACTAATGTATTATTCCATCGATCGTTTGTGGAAATTTTGGCAATAGTCACCAAGTGCCAATCATTTCTATCACTAAATCAAGCTTCTTGGCCGGTTGGGATAATACGTAAGAACCTAATACAGTTTTAAAATTAACACAGAGCATTTATGTGGATGCCAATGGCCTCGTATTTAGCGCCCATTTCTAATTAGCATCTATGTTCTCCAAAGGTTTTATCGTTTGAGAAAAAGATCTTCTGTCGAACTTGTGAGTATCGTACATTTTTTTGGTGGATTTGGGAAAGAA
>KK112294.1:467523-490936 GCA_000611955.2 Stegodyphus mimosarum | reverse complement strand
AAAAAAAAAAAAAAAAAAAACTAATGACACTACAGTGGCAGCCAAACTAAAAAGGGTGGTGGACGACGATTCTTCTCCACTAGGATTTGGCGAATGGGTCCCCTCATCTGTAGCCGCTCTTTAAAAGGGGGATATATAAGGTATTTCTCCCGCCTTCTTAGTATTAGTTGGTGTTGCAGTGGTCAGCACACTCGGCGCGTATTCGAGAGGCCCGAGGTTCGAGTCCCGGCAAGGGCATTGGTCATTTTTCACATCTCCTGCTTTCAAAAACACCTAATGACTCGACAACATCTTCACCGTGATAAGCATAGATGTTCGGATATTCGAGTTGAGGCTTTGTCTTGGGATATTCTTTTGCCATCCCGAGCCTGAAAGCGAAAGCAAAGAGAAAGGTTAAAGAATCAAATCCAAAATTTATGGTAAACATTCTTAATAATTAGGATATTCTTTAAGGAATATAAATATACCATCAAAAATGACAGACATTTGTTTATAACCATGCTTTTATCAACCAAATGCATTCTGTAATCGATTTTGTATTCAGTGGTGTGTGATTGACTAATAATGCATATTATCGCATTTTGCATGATTAGATGAATTCTTAATTAGACGATTTCATTAAACTGCATTTTCATTACAGGCTAGTAATTAGACGATTTCATCATATTGCACAACTCTGTAATTAACCAGATTATTCTATCTCGCTTCGTCGCAGAGTAAGATTTCATAACTTTATTAAATTTCCGTTAGGAAATACTGCAATCCTTTGTTTAAAGGAATAACAACTTCATACGGGTAGATCGAATCTGTACAGCCTGGATGTTCCATTTTTAAATGAAAGGCGGGCTGCATTTCTTTCGAACTACGTATAAATTTAGAATTTCGTATTTTTAGGAAGCATTGATTACATTTGCTAAATACTCCTTTTTATATTAACCCATTTATTGCTATAATTCCCATTTGGAGATTTGTCTTATTAGCGGAAATTTAGTAACTTTAATTAGGTTGGCAGCAATGGTTACTTTTTTATAGTGTTGTTTAAACCTTTCTCAGCTTTTGCGTGAGTTGTTGAACAGTAGTTGTTAAATAAGTGAGCTGGAAAGTATTATTTGTAAGAAGAAGTAAAATTTTTGTCAGTTTCAAGATTTCAACAATTTCAAAATGCGGTATGTCATATTATTATGTACATCATTTCCAACTCCTGTGTACTGCCTTGTTCTCTAATTATTTTAGAATACGTTTACTAACTATTTATTGTCAATGTGAATTTTATTTTCTGGTGAGGGCTACTTGAATGTCGATCTCCAATCGGAGCTCATGTCAGATCCCATCTATATTCCATTTATATGCCAATTTCTAGTCTCTATGTCAATCTAGACACCCAGAAAGAAATGTAAACTGAGAGGAAAAAAAATTTAGTGATCTATACATAGATGTAAACATTTGTACAACCAGTTTACCTCATTTACTCAAAAATAATAAGACTTTTTTTTGCTATGTTTTTCCTCTAAAATTTAGTAGGTTCATAATCGAAAAAAAAACGAATTTTATTTAAATAAATGAAATTGCAGTGAAAAGAATGATATTAATTATCATGTTATATAAAAATTATACTGTTTAAGTATTAAATAAACCACACAAAACTGCATAATTACCGTTAATTAAAATAGCCATGTCTAGTTAAACAATTTTCGATTTTAGGTACCTAGCCCTCCTGCAAAGGTTAATTTTTGATATATAATTGCATAACACGCAATACATAATTGTATATAATACATAGCATATAATTGTTCATAATACACAATTCACATTGCATAATACATACTGGCATTCGTAAAAATGCCTGTATTCCAAATAACGTAAGCAATTTCAATTAAGGTTTGCATCCATTATGCTGGTAATTGGTACACTTGAAATTCGACATTACTCTGCTAGTTACAAATAGGTCAATAAATAATTGGGAATATTTCATAATTCTGCTTTTTATACCACATTAAAATAGTGTATTCAATTGTGTAACTTGCCTTTCATTATAAGCAGAAATAAACAAAATCTAATAAAGGTTATGCACTCATGAAAGATGCATCTACATTTTTATTCCACCTACATTCTTAAAATGGGAAGAGAGTCTTATATGTGAGTGGGTCTTATTTTCCAATAAACAAGAAATTATTATGTTTATATGATTGTATGGAGTTATAGCCTTTGTAATACAAGTTCACATTCTTAGGCAAAAGTGTCCATCCTGCTGCCCTCATAAAACCTTCGATCATTTCGGTCTCATACTGATCTCATACTCATACGCGAAGTATAACTTAAAAGAGAAATGGACCTGATAAATGGCTAAGCGATTAGGAGCGCTGAATGCTGATAGTTCGAACAGGTTCCAATCCAAATGAACGAGTTGGCCGCCTGGTTTCCCACGTAGTTCTTACTATGTGGAAAGTGAAAACGAGTCAATTTTCCTCAGAAAGACCTTCTCAAAAGCATCATTTCTCTTAAATAGAAAGCCCTCCCAATCAAATAATCTAGTAACTTAAAATCGAAACGTAAATGAAAGGATGGGCGCATAGGATGTTCAATCTGAATGTCAGAAGTGGTTTCATGATTTTCAACGGATGTGACCAGTTTTTTAATGAATGCCACTAGTTGTCCAGTTTGCGTTGGAGAAATTTATATAACAGTTTAGTATTCCTATTTACAATCTCCCATATAATGCTAAAGCTCTCCCTTGAAATTTGCTATCTTGTTTTCAGGAGCTTTGCAAATGAAAGTACATATTCATATTCATTTTTAAGGAAAATAAAACCTATAGCATCTTTTATTCGAATACAAAGTAGAGTTTGACTGAAAATGTACGAAAGACATCATATCAAATGAAAGATGAATGCATATGTGCGTTCTAAAAACAGTTTTATGTACGAAAATTGGACACATTTTCCAACTTCTAACACGTATCAGTCTCTAAGATTTAAAGGGAAAAAAAAGAGGACAAAGTGTCAGATTAAATTTCAAATTAGCTATGAAGCATTCTTCAACAGTATAATAAGACATATAAAATACTTCCTGGATCCACAAAATATTTCATTCTGCTACTGGAGAATGAAAAGAAAATCTGTCCTCTTGTCCATCAGACAACGAAGGCTCCAGAAACCTCAAAAAAGAGATCCTTCAAATAGTGTCATCCTGAGAACTTTAGCAATTACCTCTAAGTGAGCCTCTAGAGAGGGCGCTTCGGTCTGAGTTCGAGAGAATTTCTCTTTTTTTCTTTCTTCCAGATCTCATTGTCCTTGTTCCTGTCCTCTTAAGAGATGATGCACTCCAGGGTCTGACCATTCAGGAAAAATGCCTCCAGGGGAACTTTGACAGGAACGTCAAACACAAAACTGGTCTTTCCGAACTGCTGCAAATTGAAGATCCTTATCAAAAAAGCAACCATCCGAGATCACTGCAGGGAGGCTGGAAGGGAAATGGGAAAAAAGTGGAATTAGTCGCAGTGGCATTGGAAGAAAAATGCGAAGTTATCCTTTAGCTGATGGGGAGGAGAGAGATGAAATTTAATTAATAGGTTCATCCAGGCATGGAATAGCGAATTTGTTTAATTATTTCCTGCAATGAAATGAAAAATACAGATGTGTCAACCATTTATATCTTGCTTCCATCTTAACATATTATTAATCGAGTACTGTGCCTGATCCAAAAAGCTTCGGTAGTCTAGGCAGAAAAATAGAGTAGAATTTGTATAAAAAAAAAGCAGTGAAAATGAAGTATTTTTTACTGTAAAGTAAATGAATGAAGAATGAAGTACCCCACCCAATGAAGTATTTTTTACTGTAATTAAGTACAATAGTTACTGTAAAAGCATTCAGCAATTCAGTTGGAGAAAATTACTTAACTTTATAACTATCGTATTGGTGAGAAGCGACAGATGTTTTTAAACAAAAATTATTATAAAAAGATCAATCTTTTCTATTTGGAATCCTTAAAAAAAGAAAAAGACTTTTGAAAGAATTTTGAAATTTTTAAAAACAATTTTGAAGAAATTTGAAATTCAGCAATGGATATTCTTTTAATACAGCATAAAAATATGCAGAGAAACAATTAGATATTAGATACATATAATGCAACTATGTGCAATTCATAAATTCATATAAATGTACAAAAATTATTTATGTATAATTTTTGTATAATTTTTCCTTCACTAGCTACGTTTTATCAAACTCGGCTTACTTTTATTGTTTTTTCTTCTAGAAAAATTGTTTCCTACAGCATGAATGCATATTGATTATAGCACTGTACTTAATCTGCACTTGAGGTTGCCAAACGTCTTGTCAATTAGAGACGCATGATATAGTTTAAAAATTTTCCAAATAGCAACCAGATTTCCGAAAATTCAACTAAGTATAGTTCCCGTCAGTAAGTTCCTCGAGTATTTTCCTCTGCTTTTCACTAGTTTTAATGCCTGAAAAATGGAGAGAGAAAAAATAATTTAATTTTCGAAGGAGTCGGGTACAGTAAAACATAACAAATGAAAATTAGATATGAATAAATTGCAGGTAATTGTTACAGTATTATTTCTTTAAAAGAAACAGATATTAAAATAAGAATATACAGTAATATTAGCATTGCAGTACCTAAGAAGATATCTTCATTTCTATCTTCTGTAGCTTGAATCTGGCCCATTCTTGATGTTTCTCTACTCCTTAGACCTACAATATTAGACCTATAGTAGACGTCAGTTCGTGTTTGCTTCGCTTTCATAGGTCTGTTCTTGCATTAAGCTGGCACAAAAGAAAAGGTTCGGCGTGACCTTCGTACGTAGTTTGTGAGGATTTGTCTTCACAAACTTAATAAATCTTAGTGAGATGAAAACATCACTACGTGGACGATGCCATTTTATTATTTAAAGGAACTCGTTCTCTAAAATCACTGAGGAAGAGGGAAATTACGGAATATGTATATATATATATATTTTAATTTTCAGCATTGTGGGCTTAAAAGCTAGAGGTGAAAATAAGCCAAAAAATACAGTATTTATATTGTTTAAAATAGAAAAATTTCAATAAAATATATAAGAATTTCCCTCTTTCAATAACGGGTTATTTATAAATATAAATAAACAATTCTTATTTATCTTGCTTTATTTGAGAAAGTGCATTACTAAAGTATCTAAATTAATTTTAGGTAAATAAACTGAAAATGTTTAAAGCAGAGCACTAAGCAGATTAAAAAGGGACCAACTATATTCTTCTAATTGTAATTCTCAACCGACTTTAACTGAAGTATTTTTAAAGCAGGAGACAGCATATTTTTTCCTTGTAAATAAAAAATAATAATAAACACCCTTGTATTTATTGTTCACATGGCACACATTTTGAAATTATTTTAATTATAATTTTAAAAATAAAATTATTTATTCTTAGGCATACTGTGCTACTTTATTTCAACTTGCAGTAGACTCCCAATTACTACTGACCTGGGGGCGATTCCAGACGAACAAGCTGGCTGCACGGGCATTTTGATGGATTTTCCCATGTGTAACGTGCAAATGAGCCACTTTGCATAGAACGTGATTACAAAAATATCCCTCTCCTTAGTCAGATAACCCTTAACAGGCTTTGCCGTAATCAAATAAACTAAAACAAACGCTTGATTAACCGCGTCTTGTCTAATGTACAATTTATAATGTATTTCTCCCACCTTCTGAACAAGCCTTCGGCATGTAATGGTCAGCAACCTCGGCGAGTATTCGAGAGGTCCGTTGTTCGAATCCCGGGGAGGGCATTGCTTATTTATCACGCTTCCAGCTTCGAAATAACCTAATAAATCTACAGAGGCGACCAAACTAAAAAAGATGGTGGATGATGATTCTCCACCACCGGGTTTGGCGATTGGGTCCCCTAATTCCCAGTGGCCTTTTGAAAGGGGGAGTATATATGGTATTTCTCCCCCCTTCCTTAGCATATCTTCGTGGTGTAGTGGTCAGAATACTCGGCGCGTATTCGAGAGGTTCGTGGTTCGAGTCACGGCGAGGGAATTGCTCATTTTTTATCTCCCAGCATTCAAAACAATACCTAATGTGTCTAATGTTGCCGTATTACGTACCGACGAAAAGCAGTGTTCTTCTCATTTCCATTTTTATTTTTATTTATTTTATTTTATTCTATTTTTTGCTCCTCTTTCCCCCGCCCTTCCTTTTTAGTGTTTAATTAAGACTGGAAAACAAAGAAAAATGGCAACAGGAAAACAAACAAAAAGTGATTGTTACTCTGGCATCGTAACGAAAATATAACATTCTTCAGAAATTTTAGTAAACACATTAGTTTTATGTTTCTTGCAACTTTTATGTCTTCTCCAGATTGTTTTGCAGAGTGGACTGAATTAAAACGGCAAGTGGATACTGAAGTTTAAAGAAACAATTTTGGCCAGTTGGCAAAGAACATGTTATTTCCCGAGCCGTTCTACCTATTTGCCGATTTGATTTTGATGAATGATTTTTTTTTAATAATACTTCGCTTAGATCTAGAAACTGCGAAATGGTGAACTCGGGTTGATTAGGCATTCAAGTTCTTTCTCGTGTTGTCAGAGCTTAATTTTTAAAACTAGAAATGCTGAAATCCTATAAAAAGTCATCAGGAAAGGCAAACAAAAATAAATCAGTAAAGTAGTAAAATAATTAAAAATTAGTAATTAAAATGATTAAATTATGAAAATCAGTAATTAAAATAATTAAATAATGAAAACTAAAATTTAATAAAACGTAAAGAGACAAATAAAAATTTAATAAATTTTAAAATTAATAATGAATACTTCAATAATCAAAAAGCACCGGATCCAATAGACCTCCTCTTCCTCGGGGCTCCGACTGGAATTGCAGTTCTCCAAAATTAAGAAATAGCGCAGTTGGCTCCAGCTGAATTTAAAGTATATTGTACTAGTTCAAGGGATGATAAAAAAAGAATGTTAAGTAATCACTTAGAAGACTAGAAAAATGTTATTAACAGTAACAGAGTAAGAAGGAAATTTTGGCGAAGGATGTTTGTGTATGGAAACAAAGATAGACGCAAACAAATTTCTGACCATGATACTCTGCTGATAATTTAACTAGCTGCTGATAACTTAACTGATAATTTAACTAATTTATTCTAACCGCCAAGCAGAAAGTGACAGGAAGGAAATATTTTCTTCAAATCCAGCTGAGAACAAAGTAAGAAGTGATATTTTTCTTTTCTAGTATTTGGTTACATCATTCCAAAATGTCTGCAAGTGCTCTTTTCTGCGGAAAGACATTAGCGTTGGAACAAAAAATAAACCTCCTGTCATAAATATATTCACTTCCTGGAGAACAAGTTTTTGACATCTGGGTGGAAACACTTTTTTATCTTAAGCCAGGGAAAAAAAAGGCAGAATTTAGAATTGATTTTAAATTAATTTTATTATTAAAATAATTATTTTTAAATTAAAAGAATTTTTTGTTGAAATCTGTTCAGTTACATAAATGAAGACCTGAAGCTCTTTTATTTAGGGCTCCGATGTGCTCCAGTTAGAGTTATGATTTATCTGAAAATTAAGAAGTAACGGATCCGGGATCCGGTGCTGTTTAAGTTCTGTGTGTTGTGCGTATTTTTTAGCATTTGTATTTCTGAGGCGGTGTACAAATTTTGTTAAATTTGAGTTGTATCTGCAAATGTGATTTTAGTGAATCTTCTATTGAAACTTTACCTCTTGCCTTTAATTGGAAATTTTAAATTTCCAGTTAAGTTTGTATAAAATAATACGCTGGAAACACAGAAAGAATAATAGAAATAGTTTAAGAGTACAAGGTGATTGCAAAAGTTTGATGAGGTTTTGACATCTTCTAGATTCAAATAGTATATCAAGCCCACCCGTTTGTACTAATAACCAACAAAAAGAGAATATTTTAAATATTTGCTTGTGCCATTGCAGATTTCATCGTAATTCACCATGTGGCAGGTCGATAACAGTTAGCAAAATGGCAACTAATCAACAGAAAGCATTTTGTGAATTGTAATATGAGGAGACTTAATCCGTCACTACCGCGCAGTGTACGTTCCGATGATAGTACAGCATGTAGCCACCAATCCACAAAAGCATTCTGCGGTAGTATCGGCAGCTAAAGGACACAGACTGTCTCTGTAAAAGAAAAAGCTCCAGGTGTTACAGTTAAACAGTGGAGAGTGCCCGAAAGTATTTCCTTCGTAACCCAAAGAAATCTAAATGCCGAGCAGTTCGCGAACTGAGCATTCCTCAGTCAACTGTGTGGAAGATTCTGCGCAAACGATTACATCAGAAACTATATCCCAGAGAGCTGCTGGAACATTATGGCCAAGCGAGAGCACCATCAGATGCGAATTAATTTTTCCAGAAAGCAATTGAAAATGACAAATCGTGTTCATTGATGAGGCAACCTTTCACCTCAACGGTCAAGGAATCATCACCTGCATATGATGCACCGCAAATCCCAGTGTTCCAGTGGAGATTTAAAAAAATTCTCCAAAGGTAACTCTTTCTGACTCTGTGTTACGCTCCGAGGGAAGATAATCTTCTTATTGTGGCTAACCACATGCAATTAACTTCTTTGTTCATTTAAAGAAAACTTTCTTATGGATCTTTTAACTTCGCCCATCGGCCTTCTTTCACCGTCTTTAGCGTATGCTGTTTTCTTATCCATTTCATACATCTTCTTAACGAAAATGTGGAGGTAATTGCAAAGGCACTCTGTAACAAGAACACCTTGGTCCTTGGTCTAAAAGTGAATGTCTTTTTCCTGTTTCACGTAGTAAAATGTACGGGCCCTACTTTTTCGCCGAGAAAACTGACTGGTACAATGTAGCTACAGATGTTGCAAGACTGGTTATTTCCTAAAGTGATAGCTGATATCTCAAATTCATATTCCAAAAAGACGGAACTCCGCTTCATTGACATAGACGAGGAACCTCCAAACCGGTGGATTGGGCATCGCTGTCAGACTGATTAGTTACTCTTCATGTGGCTTCCACTGTCTCCTGACCATGCAATTCATGATTTTGTTTTCTCTGCAGATACGTGAAAGTCACGGACCACCTTCGCCGACAACATCCACCGAACTCTAGGATCTTGTCATTGCTGTACTCATAAACATTGACAGGACATGCTGGAATATGGTGCGTGTCGAGCTTGACTACCACAGAGATGTTTATCGTTTAACACAAGGAGTGCTCACAGAATATTTATAAAAATGTGTAATAAACTTCAAAATGTGTTTTTCCATACAATGTATCATTCACTAGTTTTTATGAAATACTTTGTGAAATACATTCATCCAAAATTCGATGAATCATTTGTAATTGCACCGTAATCAGGTTTAATTTTATAGATATATTGGATAGTGTAAAAAACGTTTAAGCATTTGTTGAAACTGAGCTTTGTATGTACGTATAATTCTCATGCTTAGGATGAAATTCCATTTCGCATTTCCGCTCTTTTCCCATTTCTATAGGTCTTCATATTTAACATTTGTTTCTTCTTCACTGCTTTACTGCACAAAAATTCTTTTAAAGGGATTCATTATAACATTACACTTTTTGTATCACATCTTCGTTCAAGTTATCCTTCAGCGGATGAATAAAGATAATGCATAATAAATGATAAAAAAAACTCAAAATGCATTAACAGTCAAGTCACGTAATAAGGGAGAAGACTTTTAGGATCACTTAAAACTTTAATAGCCGATATATAAGTGGTAAACAGAGTCTTTTAAGTAATTATGTCGGGTATTTTGTTTAACACTCCCTCACTGCTTCCCTCATTTCTGTCGAGTGCTAAGAACTAATTACTTTGTTCAGCTCGTATCCTTCTTCGGAAACATGAATGTGCTAAGTCTTAAATTTTAAATGCAGAGTGACGCAAAAAATGGCGAGAAGAGTCAATTTTGCTGAATTTTAAATTCAGTGTCTTCGCTATGATTACGTGAAAAATACGAAAGGTCTGTGAGTGACTTTCAGGAATATCCTTAATTCTGAATTTAGAATTTAATCTCACAAAAGAGGAAGTGAAGTGTATGTATAATTTATATTAAAAATGCAGATAAGGGATAAACCAATTTTTAGCTTTTAAATGCTAGATACATTTCTATATTTAGAACACGTTTAGCGAGTAACTAGGCGGAAATTTCTGAACATTTGAATAAGTAAATTTAAATTATGTGTAAAAGTAATTTAAAACATTTTTGTGTTGATTGACTTACCAAAAAAGGGCATAAAATACGTAATGATAACTAAACCTATAAAATTTCATATAGAAAGCTTTACCGTGTTCTGGTTAAAGCGTACGACACATATCGACTACGGTAAGGGTCATGTGCTTTCGTTTTGAAAAATGCGTAAAGTAGATATTCTCAATCAAGGGGGTAGTTCGAGAATTTCCTCCAAGAGGGTAATTTTGCGGTCTCATAGGGAGAAAGATCTCTCAGTTTTAGATTTTTATATACTCAGACTACTAAAAGGCTGATGACAAAGAACATCTAAAGCATGACTCTAGTTAAAGGACTTAAAGGAGGCTAAAAAGCTAAAACTTGATGTAGGCTGGCAGAAATTAATAGAAACGTTTCTTTAGTTATAGTAATTTAAATCTCCTGTACATGTATTACAATTACACAATCAATTACATGTATTAATAAGCATGGTACTTATTTGTCAAAAGTAATAAATCTTAAGTTTATTACTAAATATACAAAGTATTTTATCCCTTTTTTTACATGCCTTTTTCTGTAAATTGGAAGCGTACTCGATGGGTATTCGGCAGATCCAGGGTTCGAGTCAGGGCGAGGGCACTGCCTATTTTTCACATCTCCAGCATAAAAAGAAATCCTAGTAGCTCTACAAATGGCGTCTGAACTAAAAGGTGGTGGACGATAGTTCCTCACGACCAGGATTTGGTGACTGAGTCCCCTCATCCTCAGTCGCCATTTAAAAGGGAAAGTATAGAAAGTATTTTCTGTCACTTTTCCGCATGCCTTCGTGGTGTAACTGGAAGCATACTAGACGTGTATTCGAGCGGTCCGCGGTTCGAGTCCCGAGGAAGGCACTGCTAATTTTTCATGTCTCCTGCATCGGAAAATCATAATAACTCTGTAAACATATAAATAGCAGACACACATTAAATAAAAGAAACCCTAAATTTGTATGTATCTTTTTACAAGACCAAAAACCCTATTCTTCGATTTCACTAATTATTTAGAATGTATTTCTTAGAATAAACTGATAAAAACACGTTTTTGAGAATCATATTTCTATAACCATGTAATATATTCATAGTTCCATAGTATATCTTATGTATCTCACAAGAGTACAAAGGCATTGATTAAACTCAAAGTAGAGGTTGAGGAAAAACAATCTTGATAACAAGGCGGCTATCTTAGTATTGAAAGACGATGATTTATTTAATATTCCCAATCTTTTCTTTCCCTCGATCCCTTTTAAGAGAATAGCTTTTCTTCATCGATCTCCGTATATTTTGCTCTAATGTATAACATACAAAGTAATCATAATATAAAGAAATTCCCACAAATAACTTAAACATGACACTTTGTAGCATTCATTATTTTAACTAACCAAGTTATTTTTAGTTTAAACTTTCCTATCGATATCTCGAAGTTTCAGTTGCTTCCCGAATTTAGCGCGAGCGAGATTTTTATGCAAATCGCAGATATCTGATAGCAGTTTAAAAGGCAGGAGTTAACGAGGAAAAGTAGACAGAGTCTTGGATTTATCGCCGTAAGGCTGTGCTCGCAAATATTTCCTCTGTCTAGTGAAAGTTCGCCTTCATAGGCAATTGCATTTACTAGTTCTTACTCGTGAAATTCGCATTATTGCATTTCACTGAGAGTTAGGCTTCCCTCGCCGTCCTACTTAAAGTTAAACTTAGGCAATTGAATTGTTAACACGCTTTATTTCATATTATTTTAGTTCAGCCCAAGTAGTGGCTTACTCTCAAGTCGGAGAGTTGTAATTATTTGAATAAAAGGGTCCTTTAAACCCTCCTTCTGACTTGTAGTTCTTCAACACTAAAGGACATAGCCTAGATATGCTCACTGTCCTCTACATAGGGTTTCACAGCGTATGTTTAGCAAGAAGATTAAGAGATTACAGTTGAAACCTTACAAGTTAGACTAAGAATATAAACAAAAGTTTGGAAAAAAATGGTTTGTTGGATTTACTTTACATTACCAGCAGTTTACACGGTTAGCACCCTACAATAATTATCCTAAAAAAGAAAAAATATGCATAATAATTTTAATGAATCCAATCAGGGTCATGTAATAAATATATTTAAAATTTTTATTTAGTCATCTGGTGATTTAAATGCATTTTTTAAAAATAAATTAGATTAAAATATTAGAAAAAATATTTTTAAGAACTGCGTCGATTGCTTTTAAATAGCTTGGTTTGTTATCCAGAAAAAGACAGATTAAATTTCTAAGTTCTTAAAACATCTTGCTCTTCAAAAGGTGTCTCATGCTTTAGTAGAATTTTCTTTACATGAGTGGAATATAAAAGTATTTTATTTCAAGTTGTGGCAACACAATGTCGAATTTGTTGATTAAAATTAGAAAATAAGTATTTCACATTTTTTCGCACGGGAACAATCTGGGGCCCTGCAACATTGAAGTTAGGAACCGAGGAGGTAAGAATAACTTCCTACCTCCATGGTTAGAACAGATGGAGTAAGCCTTCTTCGTATGTCCCGTACAATGTAAATGAAGTCATTAAACGTCACGACTTTACATGGCGGCTGCCATAATCAGACGGTTTATAAGTCTACCGTTCTAAATTTAATACGCGTCATAAAAGATTTTCTAGTTAGTAGATAGAAAAATTCCAAGGATCGCAAAGAACGTTTTCAAATTTATTAAAAGCTAGTTGCATGAAAATGCCTAAATGATAACTATAACACAAATGTATGTATGATAAAACCTGCAAGATCAAGGGAAGTTTCAATGGTATTTAATGCAAATTATGCCTAAAAACACCTTTTTGAGTCTGCGGACGTTGATATTTGCTTTTAAATTCAGTGTAATTTTATTTAACAATATGTTTCGTAGTCTCAGTCTTACGCCTTGACGTCACGTTGCTACCATTTCCTTGGCTTTAGTTTTGTGACGTCATGCTTACTTCATCTATTCTAACCTCCATGCCCCGAAAATACAAACGTTTTACTTCCAAAAGTATCGCCACTTTTCCCTTTTAAATCGCTGAGTTTCTTAAGCAAAAATTCATTTAATTCCTAGAAAACAAAAAAATAATCAAAAAGAAATTCGAAATTTGGACTCCGAGGTGCACAAGTTCAGTTGGAGGGCTATGTGCATTTAAAATTTTGTAGCTTTAAGAGCAGTTGTTTTAAAACGTGGCGAGGAACATTCTTAAAACATCTGGTTTAGGACATCTTAAACCATTAAGGTTTAGGACATCTTAAAACATCTGGCCAAGGAAATGGTAGCAACGTGACGTCAAGGCGTAAGACTGAGACTACGAAACATATTGTTAAATAAAATTACACTGAATTTAAAAGCAAATATCAACGTCCGCAGACTCAAAAAGGTGTTTTTAGGCATAATTTGCATTAAATACCATAAACAAGATTTCAGAAAGAAAATCGCAGATTCTAATTGCACTAAAGTTTAGTTTTAGTGAATGTAATGGCTGCGCTGGACTTACTGATACAAATTTAAAAAATACTTAACATAAAACTTATTAAGTTATTTTTTCAATAACCTCGTTTAAAAATATTCAAGGTGGTTTTTGTTTTCCGTAGCAAATTATTGATTTGGCAAAAGCTTGCTTCCACTTAGGTAAGAAGAGTCATTAATGTCAGTTCAACCAAAGTCAGTAACGCTAGTTCGGTAACAACTTTTATTTTGGGATATTTCTTCAGAATAATTTCTGAATTTCAATGCTTAGTGTAATAGCGTTTTAAACAAGCCTTGTGGCATCAAGGTAAAATATATCTCAGTTCAGTGGCTCTGGAAATCATATTAACCCTTTCAGTCCCAATGGGTTATACAAGTCCCAGTAGATGTTTAAAGAAGCTAAGAGGGAATTAAGGCATCATTTCTAACATCCCCACTACAAAAGTATATGTGGTAGACCATACACTACCACTACAATATGGGAGACCATACACTACCACTACAATGTGGTAGACCATACACTACAATATCGTACCATACCACTACAATATGGTTGACAATCAACTAGCTCCAAGTAGTTGAATATAGGCGGTCACTTACCCACTGAAGGTATACCATAGGACCACAATGTGGCCAGGCGGGTGAGATGTACTCTGGATCGTACCCATTGAAGGTTCCATCATTTTCCGCAGTTTGCGAACTACAGACGTAGTAATTTAAAAGACCAGTCTCATTGCTAGTCATCAGTGTAAGATATTTAAAAGTTAGCTCTTATTTTAGTTAGTTAGCAGTCTTATATTATTTTACGTTCAGACCACAAGTGGTTGGTCTTTGTATCCTGAAGTACGGGAACGTCTGTAAAATAGATAAGCAAATAAAGGGTAATTTGAATCTTATCTTTGCTATATCTTCTACGCACGCACGAACATAGCTTTTAGTAAGTTCCCTGTTCCTACTCAGGACTCCAGTCATGTTTGCAGATTCAACTAGAAGAAGCAGAAGTCCCTTATAAACCTAGTTTAATGAAACAACTTCCACTGCTCTAGCAATACGAATTTCAAGGCATTTATGTCTCCATGTAGCTGTTTTTTCAAGGTACTCCCATATATTCTCTATCGGGTTAAGATCAAAAAAGTTTGCTGGCCATGGAACTCGCTCAATGCTTTCTCTTTCAAGGAATTCTTCAACGAGGTCTTAGATGTAAAAGAGAATTACATCCATAAATAAATGGCAGATCCATATTCACCTCTGAAAAGTCTTACATAAGGTTCTAGATCCTCCGATATCTCTAGTAGTTAACAGACGTGCTGTTGAAAGTGTATAGGGGGGTATGTTGATCGATCGTTAACCCTCCCTAATTTCACACTTACGACCCAAAATGTACAGATTTTATAACGTTCGAAGAAAGATTTCGCTTTCCTGTGTAATACAGATGTATACAGGTTTAGAATAAGATATTAAACTAAGCCTTGACTCATCAGTAAGAACAAGGAGCCAATTCGTGTTCACTCCCCTTCTAATGTCCTTTTCACCAAACTGTTGTGATGACAGTAAAACACAAACCCTTGTCTTTATGGCATAAAGGCGTTTTGATTAAGTCTACCGTATACAGTTTTCCATGGCATAACAGTTCCATGATTGCCGAGCAAAGACTTCCTGCCACAAAGGAAAGCTCTTGTCCGATTTTGATCTTGAGGAGCAGCTGCTACTCGTTTACGACCTTGTTGAGAATGGGACTATTCACCGTGGCCGCTTCAACATGGCCGTTTCGCCGTCAGGACGCTTTGGCTTCAGTACATATTATTATTTAGATGACTGTTTAGTTTAATAATTTAGTTTAATAATTCTGTTTACCTATTGTATATTTGAGAGATATTTTTTCTTTATATGCCATTATTATATCTTGCATATTATATTATCAAGTTTATTTAAGAATTTTGTTTATCTAGTATACTTCTTGCTGTTTTAAATTTTAAAAGAAAAAAATTTCTGCAATTAAACACTTCTTCTAGAATTACTAAAAATTAGCTAGCATTAATGACTTTTTCCCCGGAAAGCAATTTATTCGGAATTGTTTTGTCAGTGCGATAATTAGGTGTACCCTGTGCATTAAATGTGAACGAGCCGATTAAAATTTGAAGAAATTTTGACGATTCATGTAAATATTGTACCTACATAATTTTAAAATCTATAATATACTTTCTGTTACATCAGAGGTTTCGCCCCTGTTCTCTTTGATATTGACATAATTTTATAACTAACTAGGTGTAATTTCTTTATATCTCATATTTGTAAATAACTATATGTATCATAAGCAGCATTTATTACATATATAAAATGTAAACAGAATTATTAAATTAAATAAATTTAAAACGAATATAATGCGGTAAGATATAACACAGTCATGTCAAAAAATTTTCTTGACGGTAAAACGGCCACGGTCAAATGGCGGCAACGAAATGTTCTAGACCCACCTTGTCAAGCATTCCCTTACAACAGTTTTGAAATTATTTCAATGGCGTTTAGATTCTTTATCCTCAAATGTTGACATATGTTACTGTTTTCATGAACGTCTGCCCTTCTTCTAAACATACGATGATTCTCCATTTCATATTTCAAAGCCATAAGAAATCATTTTGAGTCCTCACACACTGAAACCAAACGATGTATTGCAGAAATTCATTCAGATATTGTCTTTGTGCAAAGTGCTTGATTCGGTCTCAGGAGACATAAATCTTTCATTTGCATATCAGAAGACGTTTGATGATTTTTCTTTGGATAAAGTTAATTAAGTTCGTCTTTCACACATTCCACAAAAATGGACTTTATCGATTGGATAGTTAACGGAAAACCATTAATTTTGGATATGAAAAAATAAATTTGGATGTGAGTTCATTTAATACGTTTCTCTTTAGTTTAAATTATAATACTTACAGAAATAGAATATTTTGAATATTTAGAGTACATTTAAAAACTATTAGTATATTAAATATTTTCTTGCCTAAGACGCAAAGAGTTTTCAAAGGACGATTATTATTTTCTTGTGAAATATAGAATTTAATGTCTACAAATCATATAAGAATTGCCTGAAAAAAATCGTGTGGCATGACTTTTACTGTAGAAGCTCTGAAACTAAAGTTCAGAAAATCATTTTAATGACTCTTCTTTGTTTTCTGGCTTTTTTTCGTGGTATTTTTACATAAAATCCCATATTCTAAAAATAATCCAAATCTATTCTTTCCATTTATTTGCTCAAACTACCTTCGCTGTTTAAATAACTGTTTCTATAGCTGCTTTAAATCTTAACACATAAGAAGAAATTCCAAATGTCTAGAAACAACATTTTTTACTTTGAGATAACACTTCTCAAAACCAAAACAAAGCAGAGTGTGACCCGTACGTGTCTTTATTGCATCGCAACACCTCAAGTGCAAAAATGGGGAACATTAAACCAAAATCTATGCCCTTTACAGAAAACTCGTAATAGATCTGTGCAAAAAAAAAGTACAAGAAAAAGGGGGTAAAATGGTATTAAAAAAATCCAACATCCCTTTCGTATTCCTTTTTCTATCCCACTGATTCAAGTTGCCTTGAGCATATGAATGAGTTTTAATCCTTCGTTTCGAAGCAGCGATAGCACTTGAATTATAGTCGTCATAAAAAAGCACCGGTCTCTCTCTCTCATAATATCCTGCGAGTGTGTTCCATGCTCTAGTTCGATATGACTCGGGAGACTTGGTTGATCGGACAGGGTATTCGTATTACTTCGCAAGAAAAGAATGTACCCCTTTGTTTTTTGATCGCTGAAATGGAATATGGTTCCCTGGGGCCAAGTCTTTCAAATCGTAAATATTTTGATTTCTTTTCCCTTTTTTTTTCTCCCTCCTTTAACTTAGTTTCATTTTCTTTCTTTCTTCATTTCTCGCATTGTTCTTTTTCTTTCATTCATTTATATCTTTGTCAGAAGTAGTGTTCTAGTTTATTTATTTTTTGCGAGATGAAGCTGTAAATTTCCTTCTTGAAGCTTGATATGCGAACTTAGTGGTATTGTTTTTTGGAGTGAATGGCAGTTTTAGGCGACAAAGAAATCTAGAAATAAAAAATAGGAATCTTCTCTTCCCCCTGGAAATTAGATTCATTCAGCTCTAATGCGACTATACCAACTTTTTCCATGATGAAGCTTTTCATATCATTCCAGATTTTTGGGTTTAGTTGTCTTAGTTATTGTAATTTAAACAATGCTTATCACATTTTACTTACTTCAAAATATTTTGAATTAAATATGCCAGGATAAATCAAGGTAAGTCTCAGAGTAAAAGGAATTAAGTTACCAAATGTAGGCAATATATAAAATAACTGAGAAATGCAATTTAATTAAACCCATGAAATTGATTTTTCGGCATTTAAATTCATCAGCTAAGTCATAAGGTATTTTCTCCCTCCTTCACGTATGTCTTCGTAGTGTAACGGTAGCACACTCGGAGCATATTCGAAAGGTCCAGGTTCGAGTTCCGACGAGAACATTGCTCATTTTTCACGTCTCCTGCTTCAAAATAACCTAAAGAATTTACAGTAGTGCCCGAACTATAAAAGGTGGTGGACAATAATTCGTGAAGACCAAGATCTGGCGACTGGGTCCCCTCATTCTCAGTTGCCCTTTAAAAGGCGGAGTATATAAAGTATTTTCTCCCTCCTTCCAGCATGACTTCGTCGTGTAACGGTAGCACACTCGGCGCGTATTCGAGAGGTCCAGGTTCGAAAGCATTGCGTATTTTTCACACATCCTGCTTAAAAAAACTATATTGACTCTACAAGTCTATATAAGCAATGCCCGTCTGAGAAGTGTTAGTTCAATGACCATCATTCGCTTTACCGGATGAGACTGAATCTCGAGAGTCAGCTATCCTGAGGGAAACTTCGGATGGAACCAGCTAGTAGATGGTTCGATTACTCTTTCGCCCCTAGGCCTGGATCTGACGATCGATTTGCACGTCAGAATCCCTACGGACCTCCACCAGAGTTTCCTCTGGCCTCGTCCTGCCCAGGCACAGTACTATGCTTTTTATTTTTATTTATTTATTTATTTATTTATTTCTAATTTCATCGATGGGATCTAACAAGCTAAAAAGCGCCTAACCCAGTGGGCCAGCCGTTCCGTCGATGGCGGAAAGAAAGAAAGTTCAATGTCTATCTTAAATTAACAGATAGCAAAATTTTGACTTTACCTTAGCTTAGTTTACCTTAGCTACGCTTTTTAAACAAAGAATCAAGGTTTCATTCTCTACTTACTTTAGCTACTCCTGTCACTGCACCAAACTATTTTCGTTATTAGGGATTCTGGAACGAAAGAAAGTTTGATGCTCCGAACACTGATAAACTACCAGAATTTCGTATTCAGATTGAGACAAATCAGATAACTGCATTCAAAATGTTTGCTTCGATAGCTACTTACGCTAAAAACCACCTTTTAATCTAATTTGAGAATGCAGTAGGGAAAAAAATGTCTCATACTCTTGTATGTTTTGAAAAACAAAAACAAAGCATTTAATTTTTTTTTAAATGCTATGAAAAGGTTTTACATAAATATGCTGTTTCGTATTTAAGTGGATGACATCATCGCAGAAAAATATTCCTGTATATTTTATACAGTGAGCATAAAATGTATTAAAATTAAAAGCTATTTTTTGCATATAGTGTGAGGAGGGGGTTAAAAATAAAAAAAAAAAGAAACTGAGAAAATTATAAAGGAACCATATTGTCCCAGAGGATTTGTTGAGGTTTCTTATGCTTTTGGACTTGCTCCTCCTGACACGTATTCTCGTCTTTTTATCTTTATTAAGCATCAGTTTCTTTCCAGTTACGTGACGTTCAGTTTAACAGCAAAACCACAAAATATTAAGAAATAACATATCTCTAGGATCTTTGACGTAATGTTAGGGGTTGCCATACACTTTTTTAAAACTCTGTATATTATTTCTTAGCAAACAGCTACCTAAAAGAGTTATAAAAAAAAGATAAAAATATATAATGATTTTAATGAGTTCAGCTTGTGTCATTTCATAAAAGTATTCAGTATATCTGATTAGACTTTTCACGATTTAAATGCATTTTTATTTAAATCAATAGAATTAAAAAGTAGAAAAATTATTTTTAAGAGCTGGGTTTGTTTGTTTTCAATCGCTTAGGTTGCTACTCAGTATTAGAAAAACTAAATTTGAAAGTTAAATGTCTTGCACTTTACTCAATGGCAGCACACTGGAGCGAAGAGATAATAAGTATTCCGTTTCAGGCAGTGGCAACACATTGCTTTTAAACAGCCGAATTTGTGGATTAAAACTGAAAGAAGATCTTACATTTTGCCGAATAGTAAGTCTGGGACGCTGAAGACAAAAACGTTTTGTTCACTTCTCGCTTCAAATCCTTGAGATTATCAAATAAAAATTCATTAAACTTATACAAAATAGGAATAAATCGAAAGCAAATTCGAAATTGAAAGTTTGTTTCTTGAGATGCCCCTGTTCGGGTGGATTACGTGTATTAAATATTCGGTGTTTCTAGGTATCTTTGTTTTTCCACAGTATAAGGAACATACATACTGATCCTAGATCGTTTATTGTTTTAATAATACGTCGCGATAATACTTTGCGGTAACAATTTGAAAAATGATTTCTACACAAAAGTTATACTAACAAAAATGAAGTTTTGTGACTAAGTAAAACCCCTGGTGCTTAAAAAGGGGGACAGCAGAACACATATTTACATGCATAACACTATCTTACAAGAATCTTAAAAGAAATAAAAGACATTTTATTATTTTGAAAAATATTCTTTTGCGTTGCTTAAGAATATCTAGGTATTTACACTGCTGGCCACCCAAAGTGCAACTGCAAGAAAGACAAGAGATATCAAAACAAAATGTATTTAATAGACAACATGTTGACCAAGTATCTGTAAGGTTTTAGTTTAAACTAACAAAGTTTTATGCTAATTTCTCTTTCCTGTAAGCTCTTATTTCAACTTCCCGTTAGAATGAGCGCGCGTTTCAGCTTTATGCTAATTTGAAGTGGAGCCAAGTTTTGTATTTAAAGGTTAGCGAGGAACTTCTCGGTGTGAGAGGGGTCTGGGTCATAATCCCGACAGCCGAAATCCCGACAAGCCAGAATCCCGACAGTCGGAATCCCGACTGTCCAAAACCCCGACAGGGCCGAAATCCCGACAACCCAAAATCCCGACACGGTCGAAATCCCGACAGGGTCAAAATCCCGACAAGCCAGAATCCCGACAGGGTCAGAATCCCGAGTGTCCAGAATCCCGACAGGGTCGAAATCCCGACTGTCCAAAATCCCGACAAGTTAATATCTAAATACAAACACTCAATTTAGCTTAATAAAATACAATTTTTAACTAACTATTACATATTACTAATTAAAAGTTTAAATCAAAAAATCATAAAAATTATGTCATTACTTAAAATAATTTTTAACAAATTGAAATGACCGTTAAAATTTGAAATGAAGATTTATAAAATTCTTTTTATTAAGAAAAAGAAAACATCACTTACACATGCAAACGACATATTTACAGTGACACATTGTGAGCGATACCACGAAGATATTCCATCACAGGTCGATTATTACGATCGTCCACAACAGTCATAATTCTCCTTTCCCGGTCATCATCTACCTTCCTACGTTTTGGTTGTTGTTCTCCGCGAAGAATGCATTCAACTTGGTATTCCACATGCTCCTGTTCTTTTTGAAATCCTTCTATGATGTTATAAATGCCAACATGGGCCCGTCCAATTAAGGTCTCCCATCTTCTGTGCCAAGCCTCGACAGCATTTTGAGTGCGTGGAGCTCCCAGTTGTAGGGAATCAAACACGCTCCAGAGTGCTGGTGGGAACATCGGAGCAACGCGAACGGCAATGCCATTACGCAAACGGCGCCGCATTCTTCCACGAACGTAGTTGTCTTCGAACCACTGAACGACTTCTTGAGCATCGGGTGGCAAGTGAGGAAGTAAAGTGTCAAATGCTGCTGAAATTTCGTCAGCTGGTATAAATGCTAACGCAAATAAATGACGAAGCATTAAACTAAATCTTTCATCTGTGCCGTAGCGAGAAGCCAATCCACTTGATTGGATTTTTCTCCAACCACACTGACACAGATGGAAAAAACAGGCCTTATTAATAACGTCAGGGAATTCTGATTTTGAAGCATTTATAGCTGCCTTTTCTAGATCACTAATGATTCTAGATGGCCTCAGTTCAATATTATTTTCTTCAGCGAAATCAATTAAATCTTGGAATAATCTTTTGTAATTTTCTTCAGATTTGCTAGTCATCAAAGCATATACTAGTGGAAGAATTCTAAAATTTTGAGATCCAACAGGTGCGTGAATTGTATATAGCTGGTAAAATGTTGTGGGCACCGTTTTAAATGTGCCGTCCATAATCCAATAAGGTGCCTGTGATAAATGTTTAACATTTGCAACTGTTGTAAACATT
This sequence comes from Stegodyphus mimosarum, assembly GCA_000611955.2. Lineage (NCBI taxonomy): Eukaryota > Metazoa > Arthropoda > Arachnida > Araneae > Eresidae > Stegodyphus > Stegodyphus mimosarum. Next base: position 468,743 of record KK112294.1, on the reverse strand, counting down.
AGAATTCTCTCATCTCCAACTGCAGAATCTCTCACTAAAAATAATTCACCAGATAAAGTATTTAGCTGGAATAGTAGCTGGAATATCAATTTCATTCAATGTTTTTGGTTCTGGTGGCCTTTCGTTTTGCCTGACCCGTTTAATTTTTTTCCGAATAGCTTCTTTTGATGGAAGGTATGGGCGAATGTTCTGAGAGGTTTTTACGATGTTGCTTTGAATTATCTGACACGGTTTACTTCCGGTATGCCGAGCATCTTCTTTCACTTGGCTAATACATTTTGCGATAGCAGCTGCACTCGTTTGTGGAGCATGGTTATGCTGAGTAAATTTACGGAGATGATGTTGTCCATTCAGAAATATTGTTGTTACCCGACCTTTGCACATATCGTATTTTCTTTTTTCACAACACCAATAATATAAATCGTCGCGATTCTTATCTTTCACCATTAAATAACCACGTGCATTAATTTTATTGCTTCCTTTTTGAGACGGAACAATTTCACAAATTTCAGCCATATTTTGGAACAATTTAATGAGCATAAAATAAACCGGCAAGGGAGCACTGTCTGTCTCGAGGCGAACGTAACCCTATAGTATGTAGAAAGCCTAGAGCTGTATCATTCCGTCATTGTGAAATAGTTCCCTCTTTCTCCTACTCACATAGATTATAAAAGGCCTAAAAGATAAGAAATGACCTTCGCGTGAGGTCAGCCGACCCTTTGTCATTACGATGTCCTTCCGTAAGCAGCTGTGGAAGTATGTTAACCTTCTAAGACCTGGCCGAAATTCTCATAATATAGCCTTCAGACCGGCGCGATCCAAAATACTTTTGCCCCCTCTTTGACTTTTTCCTAATGAGAAAAGTCGTTAGTCCCCTCCATGGATGCAGTAAAATTTACATGTTTGTCGGACGCTGTTGCATAGTCTAGATGGGTTGCTAGATTTGCGACATTTTCGATGATTGTTTTGCTTTCATTTAAATAGAAATTTAAAGTTCTAAATAAAATTTTAGAAATTTAAAGTTTTAAATAAATAGTGCACTGGAAGTGCATCCAGTGCACTATTTATTTAGAACAAAGTGTATGCAATGTTTATATTTCATTTACTATTTCTGATCAAGCTCGGCAATAATTTGCGAATTTTATAACTTTGTTTTCACACTTAATTTATATTAGCATATCGGGATTTCGACCCTGTCGGGATTTTGGCTTGTCGGGATT
>KK112294.1:432975-467395 GCA_000611955.2 Stegodyphus mimosarum | reverse complement strand
TTCTCTTTCCTGTGAACTCTTATTTCAACTGCCCGTTAGAATGAGCGCGCGATTCAGCTTTATGCTAATTGAAGTGGAGCCAAGTTTTGTATTTAAAGGTTAGCAAGGAACTTCTCAGTATGTGAGAGAGCTTTTAGTCTCAGATCACTGCGGCTCTGTTCGACGTTCACCTGACTAGCTAGTATTTAAATTCTAAGCCTTAGCGCTGGTACTCTAATACTTATTGAAGTAATCTAAGTGCGTTAGTATTAGCTAAATCTTGCTACGCACCACTGATAGTTTAGCATAGAGGCCAACCTCGCGTTTATAGCTCTGAGAGCAACGACGTCTTAATTTTCTACTTAACTTTATTTTAAATTATTTGATTGTTCAGTTTAGACCCAAGTGCGGTCATTATTTTCTGCTATCCCTTCCGAGTCGGAAAGCGGCTGTAAATAGTGCTTTAATAAAAGGGTAAATTTAAACCCCTCTTACGTGCAGTTATTCTACCACTTAACCACAGTTATTCTACCACAGAACATAGCTGCATTCAACTCCCTGTTCAAGATCAGGACTTTAACACGGTTAAGACCATGTTCGCCAAAAGTATGCACAGAACACTCAGTCCTGACCTATCAAAGGATTAAATTTATAGATTTCTGCGAAGTGTGGTTCCTTCCAAAATCAGTAGCCAGAGTAGCCGCCATTGTTGGAGATCACCGCTGCCACACGCCTCGGCATTGATTCAAAGAGACTTTGGATGTGTTCTTGGGGTACAGCAGACCAAGCAGCTTAAACACGTTCCCAAAGTTATTCTGGTGTGGCAGCTTGGGATGTAATCTGGGTCAATAGTTCAGCAACCATGGACCACATGTTTTCTATCGGCGAAAGGTCCGGAAAGCGAGCCGGTCAGGGAAGCAATTCAATCTGGCGATTAACGAAGAACCCTTGGGCAATGCGTGCCACTTGTGGTCGCGCATTGTCCTGTTGAAATATGGCTGTGGGAAAGCCCTGAAGGTAAGGAAGAACAACTGGTTCGAACACCTCGGAGATGTAGCGCTGGCTGTTTAAAGTACCGACAATGCGTACTAGAGGAATGCGAGAGTGATATCCAATACCGCCTCATACCATAACACCCGGTGCAAAGCCAGTGTGGCGGTGCATAACGCAGCTGTTCAGCATCGTTTCTGTACGGTGTCTCCAGACTGGAATCCGACCATCGTGGTGTTGGAGACAGAAGCGTGTCTCGTCAGTAAAGACAATTTCATTCCATTCTGCCGTCCACATCATTCTTTCATCGCACCATTGGCGGCGGAGACATCTGTGGTTCTGTATCAAGGGTAGACGAAGCAATGGACGTCTTGCGGACAGACCACTCTGCTGTAAACGGCGTCGAATGGTACGCGCAGATACTGGATGATGCGTTACAGATTGAATGTGCTGTGCTATGGTTCGTGATGTGACTGAGTAATCCGTCACAGACATGCGTCCCAGACATCCGTCACAGACATGCGCACAATGATCCTGTCATCACGTGAAGTGGTGCACTGAGGTGGATGCGATCGAACACGTCTGTCCGTCGTACCCTCCTGCATCCAACGGTCGCATATCCGCATTACAGCTGTTTGGTTTCGTCCAACACGACTACCGATTTCCCCGAAAGATAATCCACACTCTCGGTTGGCCACTATCCTTCCTCTGTCGAACTCAGATACTTGATCAAACGATGATCGCTGATTACTGCAAGGCATAATTGATCGTTTTTTGGAAAAAAAAACACAAGAAAAACACAGTTCCAGAACTTAAAATCGTCGAGAACTGCAGCGCTTTGAAGTGGCGTCACAGGCGCGCGTGATGTGAGTCTGCGCTGAAATTCTAATCATTTGCATATCTTACCTCCGCTAATGCATGTTGTAAATTTCATGTTATTTGCATGCTTCCTTCAGGGTGCTGCATTTACGGTGGCCAGCAGTGTAATTTATAAAATTCAAGCATATTTCTTTGTTAATTTTCTTTTTTTTCCATTTTTATACTAAGTGATGCTTAAGGTCATGTGTACCTCATATTAATCATTTTCGAAGTTTTCTTCTCAGTTCTTCCAAATATATCGGATTTATTTTTTTTTCACCACAGAAATGGAAGCTGACCTCTAATTTACTTTCTATTTCGATTAGATTAACATTTTACTGCTCTAAAGTTTTCAAAATATGTAGCGTACTGCATAACAACTACTCCTTTATAATTTGAACTTTCCTTTAGGTTCATTTCCTTGTTCGAAGTCAAATTTCCGAAAAGACTCATTTTTTTGCTGCTTTGTTTTAATTTCGATTTTAAAATGTCTAAATAACTATATTTATTCAAATCATCAAAAATTACGTATACAAGATCCCAATACCGTATGCAGCCAATAAACTCCCATACCATTGTTCACCATGGATGATATCTACATATTTTTTATCAAATTCGAAACTGTTGTAGAGTCATTATCTTTTTTGGGGTGGACAGGAGCGGTGCCCTAGCCGGTACTCGACCGTGGACCTCTCGAATACGCGTCGAGTATGTTTCCAATTACAGCAGGAAGGCATGCGGAAAGGAGGGAGAAAAACCTTATATACTCTTCCCTTTTAAACGTTGACTGGGGATCAGAAGACCCAATCGCCAAATTCTGGTGGCGACAAATTATCATCCACCACCTTGGGGCGCCACAGTAAAGTTATTAATTTTTTTCTTGAAACAGGAGAGGATGAAAAACGTACGATGCCCTCGCCAGTACTCGAACCCTGGACTTCTCGAATACGGTTTGAATATGATCTTGCATAATGTAAAATGAAAGTTCTCAAAAGTGCAAAAAATCGCGGAAAACAGGGTTAAAGGTGCAAATTCATTTAGCACAGAGGTAAATCTCTCTAAGCTTGTCAAGACTACTATTCCTTCAAATTGCGTTTGCCAACATAACTGGAGTCCTGAGTAGGAACTTGGAACTTACTCAAAACTATGTTCGTGCGAATGTAGAAGATACATCAAAGACAAGAAAGGTTAAACTTACCCTTTATTCCTCTCAGTGTACAGCCATTCCCCCACTTCGGGGTACAGAGACCAGCACTTATGGTCTAAAATGTAGAAAATAAGAAATAAACTAACTTAACTAAATAAGAATTAAACTTAGATGCTTTAGAAGGAGTAGTGACTCGAAAATTGGTTTTTTAGCACTACGTATGTAGTGAGCGGAATGGAAAAATTACAATGCGTCTTCAAATATCAGAGAGAACTAAGTTCTGGTCTTAAAGGCAGATACGAAACGCCTGCGTATGGTAAAGCAACGAGAAGTCGCTCTCTCTCCCTTTTGGCTAAAAGCCACGTCTTAAATACTTATACAGTTTGCAACTTCATTTGCATAAACAATTCTACTCGCGCATATTCTGGCCGGAAATGGAAAATAAGAGAGAATAGTAAAGTTTTAAAATAAAATAAATATTAGTAAAACTTAAAATCCTTACAAGGTGACTATTTTTTACCTCCAAATTTGGCAAGAAATGTCAAAAGTCGTCAGACTTGGCAACCATTTGGTAACATTTTAGTCCAATCCTTATGTAACTGTAACTTGTTCGATCCTTATGTAACTGAACTGTATCTGGCCCTATGTAACTGAAATTGTATATGCTTTTAGCAATTTCAAGAAACCGAAGGCACTGGAAATTTCTTGGCGGTTGGGAGAAGACTACAGGGAGCATCAGTCATCAGGTTAGTTCAGAGTTTAGCTCAGTGTATTTAGAGTATTGCGCGATCGTTGTGCGAGCTTACGCATTTGAGGCTTTTTGTATTGTCTTGGGATCAACCTACTTAATAGTTTGAAGTCGTAACTACCGACCGTGCTCTGTCATACTGAGAAGAGCTTTGGGAAGAATTTTGTATGGAAAGTTCCAGAACTGCAAAGTGTTTTTGTCAAAATAAAGTTCATCAAGCTATCATCGGTTCTGTAGATTCAATGGGTTATGAACTCATGCGTCTGTAATAGTATTTTTAGGTTTAAGCCTTTGATTTTTCTTGTTGATTTAGAGCACATCCCTAAAGGTAATCTGTACTGGGCTGACCCATATGCAGATGGAACTTCGTACAGAAGGAAAAAAATTAAACCAATTTATTTTATGTTAGTTAGCTTAACCTGTATTGTGCTCTAAATCAACAAGAAAAAAATATATATATATATATATATACATACTTAAACAACCGTCCATTGTAATTAGTATGTTCCAAATTATTTCATTACATTTTTTAAACTGATTACTAAAATTTCATATGTGATTAAACATCAATAAATTTATCCAAAGCATGAAATGTCTACATTCTTTGCTTTTGCAATAATAGTTCTTATTCTTACGTATTAATATATTTGTATATTTGTTATTTTTCAGATTTCAATACGTTGTTTCAGATTTCTTCCGTTAGTACTACAGTATCTATAATTAGAGTTTTACACTTTAGACCCAGGGTTTCTAACGGGATTTGTACTGACGCTCTGGGAGTCGCTGAAATTTTATAGGGGCTTAAGTGCCAAGGGGTCGACAGCAGATAAATGCAGCGGTGTAAACAAAATTCCACTGATTGCAAAAAACTAAAATATTATTAAAATTTATAATTAATTGTTTGTTGTTGTAAACTCTGTCATGTAATAATAAAGAAATTACATAGAATAAATATAAGCGAATATGTAATACGCTTTTGTGTATTTTAGAAATCAATATTATTTTTAAAATTAATACACTCGTCAAAAGTGAAATTTCAGCACCGTGCAAACGATTTAATTCGTGTGCACATCTGGTCACATGACGCCTAGTTTCTGGCTGTAAAAGTCAGTAGCTGGCTGGCTGTGCATATGCTATCAATGACAGATTGTTGTAACAGAACTGTTGAAGAAGTGTAGAAGATACTTCCGATACATCACTGAGCTGAATACCAGCAGTGATCGTGTGAGGAACGAGAACGTATACTAGAACTGCGGGAGGTCCACTTGTCGATGCCAGTCGTTTTAGATAGGACGTAAGTACAATTCAGCGATGTACGGCACAATGGAAGCAGGATCATCGGAGAACACGGCAAAGAGGTAGTGGATCATCCAGGTGCACTTTAGATTGCACTAATAAGCAGATTCGGCGAATGTTTCGTAGGGACCCGTTCGCCACGGCAAGTCATATTCAAAATTACCTACCATTACCTGAAGGTGCATCTGTCTCCTGCCAGACCATCCATAACAAGTTGCAGAGGCAGGGATGCGCGCACGGTGGCCAGACACTGGAATTCCTTTAACCATTCTACGCACGGCTGCCCGTCTGGCCTTTCGACGTTTTTATCAGTGGAGGAACGAATGGCATCGGGTTTCGTTTTCAGACGATTCCCGAATTTTTTGTAGAGGAAAGACTGTCGTGGACTTAGGTGGCAGCGTCCTGGTAAATGCTACCTGCCAACCCATATTGTCGATCGTCACACCACCTCCATATTGGGCCTCATGGTTTGCTGTGGCATCCTGTTCGGACAGCAGACAACCCCTGTGCACGTCACTCGCAGTTTAACATCGGGCCGGTATGCCGTACAAGTTGTTATGCTATGTATGGTTCGATCACTTGTGCAGGCCGTCCCCGGTACGTTATTCAGCAAGACAATGACCGGCCTCATATCGCAAGGCAGACTCTGAGCAGCGTCAATGGAACTGACATCCTTCCCTGGCCAGCAGCCTCATCCAATCTCTCTCTCATCAAGCATGTGTGGGATGTCATCGGACGCGTGGTGTACAGTAGTGCTCCCCAACCTTTTATCACCGCAGACCGGTCAACGTTTGATAAATTTACCTCGGCCCACTGGGGGAGGGGCGGATGTTGATTGTTCATATTTTAGATTATTTTGATTTAATAATTTTAATTTAATTATTTTCATACATGCCTTCAAAATAAAATACAGTTACACTAAAAATTAAATATAAAGTGATTTAACAGTTTAACTTACTAGAACGTTAAATCAATGAGAACCCTGAGCTTGTTTTTTTGCAATGAGACGGTTCCATATGGGGGTAATCGGAGACAATGCACCCGAAGTGTGTTGCTTATGTCCAGTTTGATTTTAATGAAACACAGACGCTTTTAGTTTGGGGTATAAACCTAGGAATTAAAATTCAGTTTCAATGAAATGGGCGGCCCGGTACCGGTCCGCGGACTTGGGGTTGTGGACCACTGGTATACAGGACACCACAGGCGCATTCCGTAGAGTAACTGAGAGCTGCAGTGGGCTCGGCCTGGCAAAGATATCTCAGAAGACCATTAATAACCTCATAGACAGTATGCCTCGCCGTTTAGATGCTTGTGCCTTGGCGGCCACATTATATACTGAATAAACAGTTTAATTTTTCATACCTTTGTTTGTTTCTTTAATCATCTGCATATGGGTCTGACTTCTAACGATCCTGTTATTTTCACATCGCTACGCGCCTTCCTTCATGGGGTAGCAATTTCACTTTTGACGAGTGTATTTCTTTAAATACATAAACTTTAGGCAATAAATACAAAAACGAAAGAACACAAGAACGCACAATAAAAACAACAAGTAGAATTAAAAACTAGAATAAAAAAAAAGAAAAGTGTTTAATATTTTTTAAATTTGTAATTTTAAAATTAAACAGTTTTATGCCAATTTTTTAAAAAATGCATCAGTGTCACACATTAATTAAAACCGAACTTTTGTGCAAATATAATAAGTCATTTTGTTCCTGAGAAATCTTTACATTCGTAAAGTTAATAATAAAAATAAAAAAAATAATAATAATAATTGTTTAAAACAATCGTTCATATTCTAAGTGTTATCTTTAAATTATTTATATACAATTATGTGTATTATGATTATTTTGTATGCTGTATACTATAGAGAAAAATATAAAGGGGGTCTATGAAGAAAACCATTATTTTAAAAGATTTCAATGCAAGAAAAATTTAGGAATACCTCTTTTAGACCATTTTTCCAAAGAGGAATTATGTGGAATTTATAAACATAAAATTATCTTGCACTCATCAAAAGTTTAAAATATTTTCCATTTGACATAATAAAAGTCAATAATCTTGCATTTAAAATCATAATAACAATTGCTTTGCTAACTTTTAACTATATAGCACATTTGCAACATGAATCCACAAAAATTTATCAAATCGAAAAACACTCTGTATAGGTTGTTGTTGTCTTTCTTGCCCATGTAATTTCATACAAGAATGGTTGCCAGAGCCCCAAACAGCCTGAACTTCTACTTTCCACATCAATTTTGAGAGATAGCACCCCCGGGGAGTCAGAACAGTCTTCCACCTCTCTCCTCCACCACAAACCACAAGCGAGGACTTTCGGCTCGCCATATATTTAGAGTGCCCCCATGCCGCAAGATATTGGGCGGCTGTGTATAGGTTGATGACAGGAAATACAAGGAAAAGATTCTCTTAAATTCCATTCAACTTTCTTAATAAAAAGTGCTAATTTGTTTTACACGCATTTATTCAAGCACTTATTTTCATGAAACGTTGTTTTGGCAAACATTCTTTTTACCAAACGTTTTGTTGTTTTTATATTCATTTTGCCTTGTTTAAGCAGTAATGATTTCAAACGGAATAATAGTGTTATAGATCTAATAACCTGTCAATTTTAGCTTCGTTTTTTAAATTAAATTAAATTGCTTGACATAAAAAATAATTAATCTTCAAGATCAAAGGTTTGTTTTGATTTGTTTAATTACGGCAAAGTACACGAAGGCTATTTGCCTAAGGGGAATGATGCCTTCGGGGAGGACTTTCTAAGGCAAACTAGCTTGTATACATGTTACGTATGAGAAAAACCACAAAATTATAAGGTTTAAATACTTAATTAAGACATTATGATTTCTTGCATAATAGCTTTTATGAATGTTTGGTCGAACTTTATGGACTCCATAAACTATAGCTACTTTATAAACTTTATTTTTAACGAAATCGCATTACTTGTAGTTTTTTACTCCGCTTTCACGTAAATACGTTTAAAAATTTATACTTCTAAGTTATGATTGTAATATGAAAAATTAAAAATATAATTAATTTGGTCACTATTATTTAAAACTAAAATAAATCTTGCTAATGATGAATGTGGGACAATACCTGTTAACGATTGATAAAAAACAGGTATCTCAATTCGTCGGCAACTTGTGAGGTCATTAGCTTATATCGATGCAGAAATATGGAAAACTTTGGAGTGTCCTCACCAGGAGTCGAAAGCCGAGCCTTCTGATTACACGTGCATATTTCCAATTGCACCTCGAAAGCACGCGGAAAGGATTGAAGAAATGCCTTATCAACTGACCTGAAATATAAGAGGTCTGCCGGCTCTTTCTATATGCACGTCACTAATGGTACTACATGTGTCAAACTCAACGCACGGATGTGTAATTGTCAACCGAAATGGGAGTTCTCCTGTATATCCCAGTCCCCTTTAGGTTGCACTTCAGCAAATTTTACACCGCCATGGCTAATGAAGTAAGACTTAATGCTGTACATAGTCTGCATGATCTTCCTATGTATACATCAGAAACGTTACTATGTGTGTCAAACTTAACACATTTATGTGTAAGTAGCAGGTACACTGAAATTTGTGCTTAAAAAGCAAGTCTCCACTTAACGTTGCTTTTCAGAAGCATTCTCAGACCTGATCTACTAGTTTAAAATATTATTATGCTCATTAAGCAACAACCTTGCTCTAGTTATTTTGATTCACTGCGTTACGTTATTTGCTCATTTTACAGTCATGTAAGTAATGACATGCGTTAAGCAAAAAATATTATATTATTGCTACCATGGCAATGCCAACAGGTATCATTCCCTTAAGTGTGTATGCAATTTTTGGTTGGATTTTGTATGCTTCGAAAGCATTATTTTTCTTATCTTACGCACAGAGAAACAATTTGAGGTACACAAACACGTTCCCAAATTTGCCATATAGATAAAATGCTGTGATTCTGTCATATGCTTAGATTGTCAATAATCATGCGTGAAAACAATTTTATACGGAAATTTGGAAATCTTCTGAATGACCCTTGTTCATGCATGTTTTTATTAAAGATAAGGAAATGTTTTCCCTAACCACCTGGGTAAAAATGTTTCGCTTCATTTTCTACAAGCTTACTTGTTCAACGTAACCATTTTGAAAACCTCCTCAATCTTTTTTCTTCTTTTTTCTTTTTATGATTTACATTCAACTGAGAAAATGTGGTCTTCATTTTTGATTGCAAAAATGGCGTATAGGGCTCTAGGGAGAGAAAGATATGCTGTCGCACTCAAAAACCGGATACCATCAGAAGTGGTTTCTCTATTACGAGGCAGCACTAAAACGATTCCGGGATGTAATAAAATGGCCTCTTGCGTTGTTTGTCATTTGAATGGATTCTTAAAACTTCAAAAGCACGAAGGACACTGAAGTGAAAGAAGTTATTCTCTGGTTCGTATTCCCATTCCCTTGCATCTAGGATAATGCAGGAGATTTTTCAGTGGTTTTTAAACATGATTTTCCCCCAGGGACACAGTCTTAAATTTTAGAGCAACAGTGTAACACATTTTTATTTCCCTTGCAAAAAAAGTAAATGAAATCGCTCTAAACAACAAGTGCCAGTTTTCCCATTATAACAGAGCTATTTCAGTTGTTCGTAAATTTTACAGGTTTTGGTATAAAGGAGAGTAAATTTACAATTAATAGAACTCCCAAATATCAAAAGCTCCAGTTGTATGAATTGCTCGCTCTCCTTTACAAGCAAAGTAAAAGTATTTTATGTTTAATTTTTAAAACATAAATAATAATGAATGTCTTTATTTTAAAACATCCAGCATCCATCAGTAGCCGTCTTCAGTAAGCAATCTGAAATTTTTATTGCTTTATTTAAAAAAAATTAAGTTACCAAATTCATTTTTTTATTCTTTGACATTTGATACATTTTTTGATTTTTCATGTTCATTTCTCATTCCATTATACAGAGAAATTTTGCAAATACCTTGGACTGGAAATGTAAATTTAAATGAGCAAGTATACGAATTTTTTGTCACCATTTATTTCAACTCAATGTTTTGTACACATGGACATAAGATTACACACGTGGGATACATGGACATAAAACTATTAAATTACATGGGTATAAAATTTATCAATATATGCTGTACGCAATCTGTAAACTTTAGTGTAGATATTGATTTAGAAGCTTTACAAGGATATCGATTGTAAGCTGAGTTATAGCCACTTGTGTTAAAATGCTGTACTCAGTGATAAGAAAAAAAAAGACTTCTATAAGTGAGACTATTTTAAAATTCGTTAAAAACAAATTAATATTTCTCTTACATTCCTATTAGTTGCATAAAAGCGTTATGTATGTTGTATTACAAATGTTAAAATTACATATTGATATACTCGTACGTATTATTTTATCAATTATCTTTGTTTTTAACTTTAATTATTACGTCTGTTAATTGTAAAGTATTAGCCCAAAAAGGCTATAAGTCTCGAAATGCGATTTTGCGTTGTTTTATTTTAATGCGTTACTTCACTTTTCATTCAAGTCTGTAGCTATTAGACAAAATATGAGATATTTATCTTTCAAATTTAATCTCTCTGTTATTGATGAACAGAGAAAGCTATTTGAAAGCAATAGATTCAGTTCTTAAGAATATCTTTATATCTTTAGTTTTGAGTATGTTTCAGTTAAGTAAAAATGCCCTTAATTTATGTTGTAGCTAATGAAAAACGTTAAGTATCTTTATATAATTATGTTATGTAAATACTTTTTTAATTTTTTAAATATACGGAAGATATATTTATATATATATATAGCGTACCCATGTTAGTATAAATATATATTTATCTAGTATACTTTTCTTTGTTCTTTGCCGTGATGATATCCGACCTAAGGCTGGGGTACTTAAAGTATTAATGTCATCCAGACGAAAAAAAAAACAACGATCAGCAGAACTCGTATAGTATAAAAAGTTTTTTCGCTATTCCACCTGGACCATCTTTATAATCTATTATGATAAATCATATTAAACTTAAAATAGCTGTTTTGGGCGAACCTTAAAATCTGATCTCTTTCAGATTTTCTTTGTTTTTCTGTCTCTCTCTCTATGTGTGTGTGTATGGAATAATCCGATTACTTTGAAATTTCGTACGCGTAAGTGATTTAATCCAATATGCAAATGATTAAAATTTGGTGTTCAATGAATGAATAGTGCTATCTCCAGCGTTTTAGAACTTCGCATCCAGCAGATGTATAGAAGTAGCTATTCTTGAACTGTTGTTAAAAATTTCTGTTGCATTGCGATTTAGAACAACGACTGAAAAAATGCCTCGCCGCAGGATTCGAGCTCATTATGAGCAACTGTTAGAGCCTGAAAGAGGTCATATCATTGGATTGAAAGAGGCAGGTTGGACAAATCGGAGAATCGCTCATCGTCTGAGTCGAAGGGAAGATACTGGCAAGAATGGGTGAACAATGGCAGATTTTCAGCGTCATGATGGTAACGATCGACCTAGAGCCACAATAGATCGGGAGGACAGAGTGATTGTTAGATCAGCTATCACAGCGCCTGATTCACCGCTATCAACCATCAGACATAAGACCCGCACAAGAGTGTTCACCATGACCATTCAAAGATGGCTGATAGAGCGAAATCTAGGCTCGTACCGACTGTTAAGCCACCTGCCACTCCCGCCTGCGCACTGTCGAGCCAGATTACAGTGGTGCTTGTTTCGATCAAGCGGGAATGATGCTGACAAGAAACGTATAATTTTTAGTGAAGAATCCCGCTTCTAACTGTGTCGTGGCGATCATCGAAGACGTGTATGGAGACGCCCAGAGTAGCATGCCGATCCTGCTTTCACTACTGCACGCCATACAGGCCCTCAGTCAGAAGTTATGGTGTTGGGTATCATTTTTTGTGATAGCCAGACCCCTTTGGTCGTCGTTAGAGGCACACTTACTGCACAGCGGTACGTCGACGACATTCTGAGACCTATTTTGCTATCCTTTCTTTTGCAGTTACCCTGGCCTTATTTTTCACCAAGATAATTCCAGATTACATGCGGCACGTGTTGCTATGAACTGTCTTACAGCTCGTCAAACAGTTCCTTGGTTAGCCAGATAGGCAGATCTTTCTCTCATCGAGCATATCTGGAGTATGATAGGAAGGCGACTGCATCTACCTGGGAATGTTGATGACCTACCCCGACAATTGGAGCAAATTTTGCAAGAAGTACTGCAAGAGATCATCCGGGAGCTTTATCAGTCTATGCCACGCCGTGTGCCAGCTTGCATCCAAGATAGAGGTGGGTCAACAACTTATTGAGCTCGTTATTTTGTAACCATGTAACTCTGAAATAAATCATTCAACTGTTCTGAAATTTAAAAAATTTTCTGTTCTGTACATAATCTTCCTATCCACCAACTTTTGTCTCCATTGGAGAATTCCATCTTGGTACGTCGATTTTTTTATTATAGAGTGTACAGTTGGAACTCATCAATTGGAATTCTAACATCTCTAAAAAAGTTATTATTAATAATTTATTCTATATCCCATTGCTTACAATAAAAAGAATTTGCAATAATACTGACTTTCTTCAAGAAGGAATCCAGCAGTTTATTCATATCCTCTTAGAAAATCAAATTCAAAATTTCACAATTTCGCAAACTTTAAAAAAAGGCGGCATTAACTTTATTTTTTAAATTACTTGTTTACAGTGACATGGCATTTTTTACCCATACCTGAAAAGGAGGTCACTAGTGGATGGCTTTTACAAGTAATTTAATGTATATGTGTAAATAAATTTCTCTTTTCTGTTTGAATTTGCCTATTATGTTTACAATAACATTCTTTATATATTCCATTGAAATACTGGCCATTCTGTTTTATTATTAAATAAAAGCCTGTTTTGATTTCTTAAGACGTTTTTATAGCTCGGTTGCGTAAAGCATTCTGACTTTTATTTTAACATTTTTTTTTCATTTTTCCTCTGCTTTGGGGCCAGTTTTAAATAAGAGATTTTAAATAAGAATTTTATTTGACACTTGTTTTTTATTCCATAAGATGCCACCCAACCCAAAAACCTCTTTTACAGAAGGGCAACCAATAACTTCACAACAAGAAAGGGGGGCTTTTTTATGGTTTCAAGCCCCTTGCTATTCGTTGTAGATGATTATTTAAAGTTTCTTGTAACCCCTCCTACAAGGTTCGTTTAAAATTTTAGGAACGCTTTCGGAGTCTGGAATTGTAGCAGTTCATACATAGTGCCGGCTTAGGCATATACAGAACGATATGTTTGATATTTTCAACAGTTTCACTGTTTTATGGGTAAAATATTTATTTCTTTTTAGCAAAAGTAGCTACAGAAATTGCTATTTTGTAATTTGAAAGGATTTTTGTTTCACAAAAAGTTGGTTCTTATACTTCATTTAAATTAACCAGCCCTTGTTTTTAGATTTATATGATAGGACTATACATATACAATTTTCATTTTTGAAAATTAAATTGTTTATCTAATTCTGTAACATATGTTATTTTTTATAGTAAACATTTCATCTTTAGAGGTTTTAGGCCTTTTGATAATTTTTAAATAATTTTGTTGCTTTTTTGTATAAATTTTGTGCTCTTGGAAGGCGAAAATATGTCAGGAAAAGAAATGAATTTTAAGATTAATGTTAAATTAAATGACGTTCGTAAAGAAAGTTAGATTAATTTAAGGCGGATTTAAGTCTCAATGAAATCATTTGACCGAAGCAAGTTTTTCATTATTCTTTAATCAACTTGGTTTAAGGCTTCAAAACACTTTTTCTTTGACAAGTTCTGTTTGAAGCGTTAAACAAAAGAGATTAATAATTGTTTTTTTAATTTTATTGTTTTGGTTTTAATCTGTACTATTTCCCGTTTCTTATACTTTTTCCTCTTTTGAAATGAAATTTTTGTTTTCAGTTCCATGTTTTTCTTTAATTTGCGTTTTACCAGTTTAATATGTTACACGGAGAAAATGGGTTTGACGTTCAAATAATTAATGCGGCATTTTCTTTTTCGTTTCCGATTTTTGGGATTTTGATTTATTATATATATATATATATATATATAGCATACAGTGTATCTACAAAATAGAGTTTATAATATCTGTAAGTTATCTCACTTAGCACCATACAGGATGACGGTACGCCTTCGCTCAGTTCCACCCTAATTTTGATGGAGAGCTCTCCGAGGAGACTAATCCGAGGTTCTCCCACTCCTCTTCCCAAAGACTCTATATATTTACAAACATCCATGCCTTCTCCGAGATGCGAATCTGGGCCCTTCGGTCCCGCAGTAGGCTCCCCTAACCGCTATACCGTCTGGACGACTAGTGTGCAATATATATTACTATATCTACAAAAGTCTTTACCTGGCTTTTATTTTCGCAACTGTTAGTCCTACACACATACTTCTGTTTACAAAATTGCTTTAAATGTCACAAACGTTCATGTTTCCCAGTTCATACCTTTTAAAATAATAGATTTGTACAATATACGAAATCGAAGCTTTTATACGTTCCCATAGTCTATATATTTACATTTAGGAAAATGCTGTGCTCGTTATAAAAAATAAAACATGAAATGTTTCACTACTGTTCGACACCAGTTAATGGGGACATTTGGTATTAAAGTGAGGTATCGTATTTGGACGCATACAAAATTTGAAGAGCAAAATCCTTGCATGTGTATGCAACTCAGAATAAAATATCACTTTGGAAAAGGTTTCTGGTATTACGAAATTACGTAAGAAGCATTTCTACGCAAATTCTAGTGAAAGGTACTGCTTAACATGTATATACAGGGTGGTTATAAAAAAAATCTTCCCCAATACATGAACCGCTAGAGGCCTATTAGCTCATCCAATCGAAATAAAATTTCAGCTAATGCTATTTGAACGTACGCATTCAAGATTGTAATGATTTAAAACACTAGAGCTCTCACGGTTACAGTTACTAGGAAAAAAAATCGGAATTTTCGAAAAGCAACTCCCTCTTTCAACAATTGAATATGACAGTTTTCACGATTGTGCATATATATATATATGCACACTTATATATACATATATGCACACACACACACATATATATATATATTGAAGATAAATAGTAAAGGAATTTAAAACCTAGAAAAAGCCGTGAAATTATTTGAAGAAAACCTATCTTTTTTTCCAAAACCTTTGTAAAAGGCATACTTAAGCAAATTACAAATTATGAACCAAAAAAAAAAGCTTTATAAACAACAGAATAATGTGAAAATTCAAGTACAAAAAATTTTTTGTTAATCTCTCCTGTTCAATGCTTCAAACAGAACTTGTCAAGAGAAAAGTGTTTTGAAGCCTCAAACCTAGTTGATTAACTGGACCACGCAGATATGTTTCGTTCCGACAAATCCACTGAGACATCAAACGCGATTTATCGAACTCAAAATTCTTTATCAACGTAAACTGACCAACAGTTTCATTGAGTTTGCCTCTTTTCCCGACAAGTTTGGGTTTTCTAAGTCACATAAAGTTAAAACTGCAGACAAAGTACTTCCAATTAAAAACTAAAATGTAACACAATAAAAAAAATACTACGAAATCGAAACAGAAATTAAAAATTAAAATTAAAATCTAAAACATAAATGGCTTAGTAAGGCAAACGATCAAAAGTAAAAGAATAAAAATATTCAAACAATTTTTAGAGATGAAAATTTAACTTGAAATTCCCATATAAAAATAAAATTAAGGTTGGTCTCAACTGAGTGAATTAAAAACATTCGTCTTAAAAAAAGTCAAAGTTAAAAACTTGTGCAAGAAAATAAAGCAGCAATTATGTTTAAAAAGCAAAAAAGCGTTTAAAACAAAAGGGGCTAAAAAACATACTTGCTGTTGACTCGAGCAATGGATATAATTAAGCTGTGCAAAAACCGGAAGTGAAAGGTTGCCAAATTTCGAATGAATCTAACAGAGACTACCAAAAATTGGAAATAGTCAACTTCAAAGAATAGCAAGGCATTTTAAAACTAGAAAACAAGTCTTCGTAATCTTATTGCTATGCCAATGAAGTCTTCCGGACAAGAGGCCAAATTTGGGGGCGTTTGAGGGTCGTAGTCAGAGGTAACTAGTAGAAGATGGCGTCTGTTTTAAGCTGTTTGTTTAATAAGTGAACTAAACAAAATGGCTAAATGTCAAAGTTCAATATGGCCTAAAAAGCAGTGGAAATTGGAAACTGTGGGCGTTAGTAAAATGCATATACATGCAAATAAATTAAAACTAAAACTAAACAGTCAAAGGAAAACAAATAAAAATAATGTATAATAAATTAAGCTGATTAATGGTATTTAATACACACACACATATATATAAATATATATATATATTCTACCAGAGTTTGCTTAAAGTTAAAATTTTAACAAGAATCTTCCGTTCTTCTCGTATTTCCAAACTGTAGAATCTAGAAGGATCACTGTGAAATTTCTGAGACACACATAGGTTTTCATACGTTATGAAATTTTAGGTGTGTTCAAAGTAGTCTCCTTCATCATCAATGCACTTCTGCAAGCAAAGTTTCAAAAGATTAAATGCCTAAAGTCATTCATTTATTAGAATCGATGAAAAAATAAATGCATTTATAGCCTCATCAGTCTCATCTTCGGAATGAAAACTCCTTTCACTTTAGTTCTTTTTTTGATTAAAAAATAGCCAAAGGTGACGCATAGCTAGATCGCGTGGATAGGGTGGATGTTCTATCGTTTTGATGCATTTTTGTGCAAGCAATTGTATTGTCAATCTGGCTGAATGAGAAGACGCATTCCCATGGTGGAACTTGTGTCCTCTAATATTCAAGTCTTGAAGAACTTCTGGATGACACTTAGTAATGTACCCGTTAGCTGTGTGAATCTTCTGTCTTTCCAGCTTGATGGCTTTGGCCAATCCTATACTTCTGGATAAAACGACATACATTACATTTTTCATGGCACGTTGTCTTTTCACGATTGTGGGGGTCAGATCACCTTCAAAGACCCATACTTTACTTCCTTCACGCGTTGGAACGCCAAAAAATGATGTGTATGTTTCGTCACCAGTTACGATTTTGGAAATAATGCAGCGGCCACCATCTTTAAGTAATTTAAAAGTTTCTTTACTGATTCTAACATGCTCCTCTTTTTCGTGCTCATTTAAATTATGGGGAACCCAACAGCAAATTGGTATTTTCATATACTTAATGAATAATTTTATGCATGACAGCGGATCCAATTTTAAATTCCTGGTATGTCGTTTGGTAGGTGCAGCAGTTATCATCATTTACAGTTTCCGTTCCGTAACACATTATCCAGGATTATTGCCTAAAATTTAATTTATGCTAAACTGGCCAATAAAAAATCGTCTGCTAAGCTAAAATAATTCATACTTTCAAATCTAATCCTTAATTCTTTTTCTTCCACTTATCGTATGCGCTTATTTAAAAAATTTCAGAGTGACCTCCGTATTAGAAATTTTTTTTCGGATAAAGAAGCGTGAAAAATTGAGCTGTGCCTCTTCGGAATAGAACTCCGGACGCATATAAGCAAAATGTACACTGCTAGGGCAACGGCTTGAATTTGGCCAATAACAGTCCAGATGAGGGTCACCATTAACTCCGCCCACATGAGTGACGTCACATTTCTGACATTTGTTTACATTCTGCTGTTCGGCGTTACAAAGTGCGTTCTCTGAATGTACATTTAGTTTTTCGGAATGAAAGTGTATTTATATTTATGCATATGTATCTGTATATAACGATTCAATATTTATTTCGGAATATTAAGGATTACTCTACTGTTTCAATACAAATTACATCTTCTTAGATGGAAGTTACTGACGGTTGGAAGATGCATGTAAAATGTGGTTTGCAAAGTATTCTGTATATTGATAATCAGAAACTTTTACGTAATGAATATTAAATGTAATATATAAAATGTACCTGCAGGAATTAAACCAAGTAAAATTATCTTTTCTTGGTTAAAAATGCTAATTTGCGTCAGTAATTAATGCAGTGAATATTCTGAATCAAAATACCACCAATTGCCATTGCAATGAATTAACAGTGTATGTCAGAAAATCCTTATAATACATTTCAAATATATCTGTATGAACATTTAAAGCATTATTAACAGTGATCTGATTTCTTTTTTGGATTTAGTATGTTTTCTTAGAAATAAACTTCATTTTATTGTTAAAACGTAGAGTATAAAGACGAAAAAATGTATTTGCTGTAATGAACACATTGAAGAATGTATTTAAGATATGCTACCAGCTCTGATATTTCAAGACTATTGGATATGCATATCTATGAAGATTAAATCACTATTAACTGACATTATGATTCCGTTAAAGCATATATGATTTCCATTGTTCAATATGCATTCTTAGGAATGAAGTTCATTGTTTTGTTGAAATGTAAAGAAAATAATACTGAATAACTGTTTAATGCCTAGTGTGATAGACCTACTGAAATATAATTTAGCTATGCAAATGATAAATGATGCTGAACATAATTTAGTAAGATATGTTACCAGTTATGATATTTCAAGACCATCGAAAATGCCTGCAATGAGGTATCATTACTTATTCTAAGGTATAACGCTGAACTGAATCCAATAAGTATACTTCCAATAAGTATATTTTCAGGAAACCGCATCCTCAAGTGATTTGCTTGAATGTGTATTTATAGCCCTTTACATCTAATCAAATGCAATATTTACATAAGCCAAAACTGAATGGATTAAAAAAATTAACTTAAAGTAACATTTTAGATTTTACATTTTGACATATTAAAAACTAATTAACTGGAGTTCCACTGATTATTGGACTCGATAAAATATGTCTGGAACCGACATTATTTTTTAGAAGAAGCGTTTGATATTGATTTTCTAACATTCGTTTGTATTTCAACTGTGAAGTTTGTGCATTTAAAAAATCTATTGACATGCACATTATTATTCACTTATTTCCAAATTCATTAAAAGTATTTTTTTACAATTTACTATATTATTTTATACATTATACGTATGCGTAATTAATAATTATTGTAAATATGCTATTGTGATCTTTATATTGAAACAACTTATTTATATATATAAGATCTGTATGAGTCAATGTGAGAACGTAAATTATCATCGTAACTTTAATCGAAATCGGAGAACTACCGCATGTGTAAATACTGAAAAACTGGTTTTTCCTCCCTTTCTGCTGACGACGTTTCAAGTGTGTGGGGCCTTAGCCTCACACATGTCGCCCTCCTGTGATAATGTCGTTTTGGTTGGATGAAAAAGAAGGAGCGGAGATAGCCTAAAAAATTGCACGAAGTAGCTGAAAATGTTTGGATGAAAATTAATCTGTCTCGATGCCGTGTTAAAATTTAAACCATCCCCGAGCAAATTATTAATGTGTGTTCCATCTGCAGAAAGTGCCGATATTTAGTCATCAATCATCGCCTCGCCGAAATTGCCCCTGATCGAAAAATATGTGTGAAAGAAATAGCTGTACGAGTGAAAAACTCCATCTGCAATTTTTGTAGTATACTTGAAAGTAGTTACAGTGCATAGGGTGAGCGATGTTTAAAGATTAGAAAGTTGTGGTCTTTTTCAATGTAAGGCGCCGAGATACCGTTCCATGTTTAGTTTCTC
Organism: Stegodyphus mimosarum; assembly: GCA_000611955.2. NCBI lineage: Eukaryota > Metazoa > Arthropoda > Arachnida > Araneae > Eresidae > Stegodyphus > Stegodyphus mimosarum. The sequence continues at coordinate 447,693 of KK112294.1, read as the reverse complement.
ACGTTTTGTATTCTAAGTTAATGTATTATGCTATTTTTGTGTGCTATATGATCTGTGATATAATATTTAATCAAGAGAAGGTTGTGGATAAAATAAATGTGAGATTAAAAGAAAAGTTGTTTCCGCAAGTCTTATGCGTGTGGGTTATTGGGTAAGTGAAACATTTTATTATTCTTGATATTAAATTCCAACGCAATGTACAAAACGTAATTTTAGGCCAGCAAGTATTGGGCATATATAACATTTGTTTTTGATACTTGTAGTATCTAATTTATTTAAGGAGTCTCATTTCTACACCACAGTCATAAATCAACTGATGGCAATTGAAATTGAATTGTTAGTATAAAAATTAATGATGATAAAATGTATTATTGATGTATCTAATAAGATTTATTATTGATGACAGTATATAAAATTAATCGAAACTGTACGATATATGGTTAAAAGGTACTATTCTATTATCGAATTCAGAAATGTATGTATATATTCGTGTGTATATGTGTATACACACATGTGTATACACACATATACATATGTACATAGCCCCACCAGTGGCCGAGCGGTAAAATCTTTAAACACTGAGTTCGAATTCAGGCATATGGGCTGAGTTCATGGGCGGTTTCGTGGTTTTCCCCATTTGTAAAGTGCATACCAGCCGGTTTCCTTTAGAAAGTCCTCCACAAAGGCATACCTCCCCATAGGCAAATAGCCCTAAAGTGCTTTGCCATACTAAGTTGAACTGAAACCAAAACCACATGTACATACATACATAAATATCTGAATCCCGTCCCAATAATAGAAGAGTATCGGTTAAAATTAGGTGATTTAAAGATATGTGAAAAGAGTTTTAATTTAATATATCATTATCTTGTAATAAATACACTGGACTTAAGATCACGCTGCAACTATTTAATAGAAGTTGAACTAAGCTGTCAATAATGCTTTGTGTTTACATTAAGCACTGAAATCAAGACCACAATGTTATGAATTAGTATTATTGTTCATATAAGTGCTTCACATTTAAAAGTCCATTCTATTATCCATAATTTAATATTCGTTCTTAACAAATAAGAATAATACCATACTAATTATCACGTTTTATTTATTTTTATAGTTGTATGAATTGCAATAATTTTCTTTTCCAGTTTCTTCTTTTACAAAATAATACTTTCTGTGTATAATTCATTCTTTAAATGTTAATTTCTCTTCATGAATTAGGAAGTAAAATATATACACATATTATTCATGAAACAATGAAGAGAAAAAAAATTATTTAATTAAAATGTTCAAAGTATATATTACAGAAAACAAACATATTGTCGTCTATAATACACTTATTAAAACTTATTTATTTACTGTAGTGAAATAATCTAATTCTCAGATTAATAGATAGAGTTTAAAAAGCGGATATCTAAGATATCATGTAACATTTATTTACATAAGAATGATTGTATATACATAATGATAATAAGTATGAAATTAACAATAGCACAAGTTATCTGTTTCTCAGATATTTCATGCTAATCTGTTTTTATTGCATTAGAGTTTCAAAAATTAGTATTTTTAATGATTTTTCTAATACCGTTTCAAAATTCTGTTTTTTATGCCAGTCAGAAATGATTTTTTTTCCAGTATACGGAATTAAAACTATTTATTTCTGGAATGGTCATCGAATAATTAAAAAATAATGCTTTGTACTATTGCAATATTTAAGAACTCCAAAACATTCATTTTATAATTTTTTAACGTGCTGCTTTTCATCACATAAAAAAATATTAACCAAAATGTATACTTGTAACATTGAAAAATTTCTATCTTAAGCAAATTACTGTCACTATATAATTTTAGCCTTGGCTCAATTTGGATTTAACACATGAAAAGGTAAAAGTTACCCATTGGGTGCAAGTTGATGGTTTTCACAACTTTTCTTAAACAGATACCCAAATTCTTGATATTTATCATAAGTTACCTCACATTATCAAATTATGAAAAGGAAACATACTTTAGCAATTTAAAATACAAATTTTAATTATTAAATAAGGATTACATAATATATTAAAAAATACAACTCTTTTATTTCTAAATCTTTCCGTAATTATTTTTTTTTGGCCTATCCTTTTCCTTAAGTTTTTGCTTGAAAAACATTAAAGAATTTCAGACACTCGGCATCGCGTAAACCTAGCAGCATCGGCTATATACCAAATGCATTTCCTTGTTGTGTCCTTTAGAAATGTTTTGCCAAAATATTGTATTCCTGTAGAATTTTGACCGTAGTTTCTCCCATTGTTGGCAAATTCCACAGTGCATATTTTAAAATTAAGGAAAAAAAAAATTCACAATTTGTTTATAAAAATTGTTGGAACTTGGAATGCAATCTAACGAATATATACGAAAATGGCGACATTGCCCTATTAAAGGACAGTTATCAGCATGATTGCCAGAGATGGCACATTTTAAAACTTGAACGAGCTCTAGTGAAGTGGTTGTAAGTAATAAAATAATAAAATTGTAATATGTGTTTTCTATATGCCTTTTTACTGTTATGAATATAAAATTTTTACTTGTAATTAAAATCTGAATATAATGATTATTTATTTGCTCTCTTATGTAATTTTGATAAATTAGCCACTATTTACACTATTTATTTTACATCGTCATTATTCTTTAGACTAATTTTAAATTTAGTTTCAGTGTGAATTTCTTTTGTTCTCTGCTTTCGTATGTTTAAACTGACCTCATGTAAAGCAACATCAAAAATAAAACTATTAAAAATTATATATGAAAAGCAAACAAAAAGGGACAGAGAACGAAAATTTATGTTCAGTTTCATATATATTTTGTACTGTAATACCCTAAAATTGATTAATAGGTGGGTCTAATGAAAAGTACAACTTTACATACAGGATCTGTCAGAAAAATACATATAAACTTTAACAAATGATATCTATATATTGGTTGTAAAGTTGAATTATCTTTACGACATGTAGTATGGGCTTAACCAAAGCTTAACAAGTCGGTAATCTCACATATAAGTGACACATGACAGTGAACCAAAATGGATTTGGAGGACTTTGAGGAATGTTCTGTAGTACAGGAAATCGTTAAGCTAGAGGTCCTTCATCAAAACATTACGGCAGAAGGCGCAGCAGTCCCCTCAGACACATCGACTAACTTTGTTAAAATAACTTCTCAATATTGTTCTATGTGTCTAGCTCCTAATGGCTACCGCTGCAACACTTTGAGTAATCTAAGTAACTGTACAAGTACATATACAGGAAGATTGTATACACCTAGCCTAACCTCTCATATGTATGATTTGATTAACTTGGAATTAAGGTCAATACTAAAGCACAAGAATTTTCGTATTAAAGTGTGTGCATTTTTCTGATGGGCCCTTTATTAATATAGATGAATTTCAGTTTAATAGGACCGAGGGTCAGACCACAGCACCCGAGCGGTAAAGTCAATGAACTCTAGCAGTTCAGTCCGGGGTTCAAATCTTGCCTAATGCGCTGTCCGCATGGCCACTTTCAAGGTTTCCTCCAGTGTAATGAGTATAAGAGCCAGTTATGCTTTGAAAATCCTCCGTGAAAGCATACCTCATGTTAAACAGATAGCACTCGAATGCTTTGCCACAATTAAATAAGTCAAACCAAACCAAACCAAACCAAGGGCCAAAAGAAATTTTTTTAGTAGAAGAAGGTATGTGATAAAAAATTTAGTTTTCATTCATGCCGGTATAAAATGGGGTACTTATGTATTATCCCATCAATCGTTTGTGAAAATTTGGCAATAATCATCAAGTGCCAATCATTTCTATGGAATTACTATAGGGCACAGTCATCCATTATTGTCACTAAATCCTGCTACTTGGCCGGTCAACGGGATATTACGTAAGAACCTAATGTGCATTTAAGTGCATTTATGTGGATGCCAATGGCCTTGTATTTAGCACCCATTTCTAATTAGCATATATGTTCTCCAAAGCTTATATCATTTGAGCAAAAGATCTTATGTCAAACTTGTGGTTATCATACATTTTTTTGGTTTATTTGGAACAGTGTAACTTCATATTCCCTTAAATCAGAGATAAATGTTCCATAATATTTGAAAAAATATGTTTTTTTCTCATATGTCTAGCATTTTTCAGTATTATACTCAAATATGGGACTTCATGTTATATTTAAAATTTATATATATATATATATATCAATACACCAGAGCCTGATCTTTATATTCCAACAAAATCACATCGTAGGAAACTAAATTTGAGATTCACTTTACATGCACGGCACTGAAATTTATATAATAGTTATTTCAGCTTGAGCATTATTCATTTCCTATATCTAATCTTAACGTGTACTGACTGATATGTCCTACACGTAGGAAACACTTCCTTCCCTGCAAAAAAATATGCTCACCAGCAGCGAGCGGTAAAGTCGCTGGACACTGGTAGTTCGGTCTGAGATTCGAATCCCATGAATGTACTGGCTGATGGGCATTTTCGGGGTTTTCCCCATGTGCAACGTGTATTCGAGCCAATTTGCCTTAGAAAGTCCTCCACGAAGGCATCCCTCTCCTTAGGCAGACGGCCCTCGAGGCTTTGACATAATCACATAAACCAAACCTTGCAAAAGCGTCAGGAACAGATTATCAGAACACAGTAAACCTTTTCTTTGTAATCACCTGTGCAACAGACTATTTCTCAATATGCAAACAAATTTTGGTACTGAACATCTTCTCTTTGAGATGCTAAGCTGTGTACAAAATTAAAATCATGTAGAACTGCTGGTGGTAATCTTAGAAAGGGTTCACTGTATTTATTAAAGGTCAGAAATCTATTAAAATATTTCTAAAAATGCAAATTAATCAACAAAATGTGGTATTAAGTACTTTGTTTCTGTAAGCATATTTAATAATAACTTCCGAGTTTGATTTAGTGCGTATGATGACAGTTTTTTGCGTTAATAAATGTCATTTGATTGACAGATATGAAGCATTTCTATTGAAGAGCTGTTTTGCTTGGAGGGTTAGTTTGGTATATTTGATTATGGAAAGCATATAAGGTGTCTATGTGGGAATGATGTCTTCGTGAAAGATTTTCTAGGGAAAAAAACTACCTCATGTCCATGTTACGGATGTGGAAAACCAGATAAGTGCTCATGCAGCCAACCTGTCCATCTGAAATCAAACTCAGATCGAACTATCAGCGTTCAGCTCAACCGCTGTTGGGCTGTTCGTGGAGGGCCAGGAAGGAGAATAATTAATGCATTGAAAACTGAAGTCTAAACTAAATATATAAAGATAGCAGTGGAAATTCATTTATCAACATTAGTTCTTATTAAATTAAAATCCTGCATAAAATAAATTTATAAACCTATTGAATGAAAATTTTCCGTTAACATATTTAATAAAGTGTAAGGAGTAATAGATTAAGAATTATTTCTAACATTATTAAGTAATTTTCTTTTAAAGGAATTTAAAAATATAAAACAAGCAAAAGCTTCTTTCAGGCAACTTATTCTATTATTAAAAATCATATACTACTGGAATTGACATCCCACTTTATCCACAATTAAATAAATCCATTATTAGGTGATAAATCAAGTCGGGCAGAAATATTAAATATGAATACACTCATCTCAATTATTTAAAAATCTGAATATGAAGATGTGAAATATTAAGAGAAAAAAAGATTTCTAGATTATTCGCTAGGAATATGACATCCTGAAAAATGAACCAAAGTGAAAAGTGTACATATATAATAATAATAATAATAATAAGATATACACGCTTACACAAAAACTCACACATACACACATATTGATACATATAATTCACATATGATTATGTATTGAAAATATATGCATGTGTGTGTATACCCACGCGCGCATATAGAGTGAAATTTTGTACCGTTTGAGATATAAATTTATATTCCTTCTGGAACAGTAAGGAAATAATACTTTAAAAGAAAAATGTAAAAAAATAACATCACTATTCTTTTACATATACATTTTTTACACATATTTTTTTACATATTTTAATAATACTTTAAAAGAAAAATGTAAAAAAACAGCATCACTATTTTTTTACACATGTAAATTTGCAAGAGCAAATTTACATTGCAACGTAAAAAAGCGAAGGCGCTTCCAACAGAATGTAAACGATCGTCAGAAATGTGACATGACTCATGTGGGCGATGTTAATGGTGACACTCTCTGGATTGTCATTAGCCAAACTCAAGCCATTGTTCTAACAATGTGCATTTTGCTTATATACACTCCGGACCAACCGATTTCTAGCTTGACGTTCTTTCCAATTACACCGCGAATGTAAGCCGTAAAGGGGGAAGAAAATAGCTTGTAAAGGGTTTAAATAATTTATTAATAAAATGATTTAGTTGTTTTCAGTTTTCTAATATTCACTTTAATAATAATTATATCAGTGATATTATTATCAGTATATTGAAAGCACTTTTCTCAAAAAAATGGACGAACGAATTTGGATAATTTGAAATGCAAAAGATCGCTTTTACAAGAATAAAAATAATTTGGTTGTTTAAATTTATTTTCAAGAGTGTGACTTATTTTTCTTATGGAAGGATGATTAATTTTTGCTTGTTTTCTGATACTTGCTTAATTTTTTGTTAAAATAAAAATAAAATAAAAATAAAAAAATATAAATTCTCTCACTTTCATTACAAAAAATATGTACTTTGTAAGACAATCGCAATTCAATTATCTGGATATTTCCAATATACGAATGGGTTCTGATCTCATTCATTTCGGATATTTGGAGTTTTGCTGTACCTAAGCAATATCAGCAGTGTAATTATTAATCGCTTTATTTCTTCTTTGAACACAGTTATGGATTTTATATAACTTTATAATAATAACGAAGTAATTATCACAATAGTACTTGGCAAAATGCAATTGAATAGATACTGTTAATTAATTCAAATCAGTTACAGCTTCTGTGTTCCAAGCTATTCTGTATTGCTTTATTTGAAATTCATTTAGCTAATAAGTTAATTGTAATTAATGAATAGCTTAAACCTGCTGCATAAATGGTTTCAATTAAATATGATCAAACAATGTCAGAATCAGCCTATTAAGCTTCCAAATGAACAGCTTTAATATGCAAACAATATTCTACTGTTATATCTGTTTGATAAGCTAGTATACTGACCTGAGCCTCTTTAGCATTGTGCTTTACAAGAGCATTCCTGTATAACTCTACAATTCTTGCATAATTACAAATTTAAATGAAGTTAGTAGGTTCTATTAATTTACAAGACTTTTATAAGCATCGATGATGTCGAAACAATAGCGGCTAGACTAATATCAGTTGTGCTGTACGGTTAATGCAAATGTTTATCTTTTACTATTGAATTCATATATTGTCATCGACAGAATAAAATTCACTAAAAGAATTTTCATTCGCAATTTTGGAAGGTAGTATTCCGTAATAAATATTAACCTATTGAAGAAATACGTACAATTAAAATTCGCTGCAAGCGAATTTAGGGAAAATACATATTCAGGGAAAATCTGGAAGAACTCTGAGACGCATTATAAGGTATTTCTCCCGCCTTCTTCGCATGCCTTCGTGGTGTAGCGGTCAGCACGCTGGGCGCGTATTCTAAAGGTCCATGGTTCGAGTCCCGGCGAGGGCATTGCTCATTTCTTCACTTTTCTGCTTCAAAAATCCTCTACACTGGCGCCAGAACTTAAAACGTTGTGGATGATGATTTTCCACCACCGGGATTTGGCGATCCCCCTTTAAAAGGGGGAATATATAAGGTATTTCTCCCGCCGTCTTCGCATGCTTTTCGGTCAGCGCGCTGGGCGCGCATTCCAGAGGTCCGTGGTTTGAGTCCCGGTGAAGGGTTTGCTCATTTTTCAATATCTCCTGCTTCCAAAAACTCCCTAATGTCTCTACAACATAGCTCTCTACTTTACGCAATTTTGGTAATATATTTATACTCTACACTAAATGTAACCGCGAAGTTCAGCATTTATATTCCAAGTCCTAGCCTTTATAATTAAAATTTAGAAATTATAGGCTTCTTAATTTATATTCTTATCGATGCTTCATGTAAAATTCCGTTGTGCCAGACAGTTTTTTAGCATCATAACTACAAGCTTTTTTCTTGGATAATCATGGTAAGCATTATAATTTTAATCTATGGCAAGGAGTGGGTAAACTTGCATTATTAAACTATTTTAAGGTTATTGTAACTTAAGCAGAAATACAAATATTTTGTTACTTCTATTAATATAAAATGAAATATCTGCGATTTTACGAGTTTGTCACGCGAAAGGGGGAATTTTGTTTATTTGGTTTATGTGATTACAGCCAAAGTCTCGAAGGCTATCTACCTGAGGGAAAGGATGCCATCGTGGAGACTTTCTGAGGAAAACTGGTTTGTATACACGTTACACATGAGGTAAACCTCGAAAATACCCATACAGCTAGCCCGTTCGCGGGATTCGAACGTAGAACTGAAGAACCAGTGTTCAGTGACCTCTCGGCCGCTGGGGGACACAGAGAAAATTTGAAACAAACATTGTCCAGATGATAAAAATGAGAAATCATGAGGATTTTTCAAAATTCAGTTTGCATTTTTTTAAATTTAATGCAGAAACAATAACTTTTCTGTTTTATTTATTTCCCGAAGAAAAAAAAACCATAAAATTCGAGAATTTGCTGTTTGGACTACCGGATAAAGCCTACCAGAGAACTTCCCTTTAAATCAAGTTTATACCGAATTTTTTAAATTAATTTACTCAAAAATTCAAATCTTTTGATTTTTTTCGAACATTTCATATTTTTTGATTGAAATTGCAACATCCTATAATGTTCTAGCTAAACTGAAAGGCCTCGGCAGCTAGAATACAAGTCCAAAGAAGTATTAAATTACCCTTTTAACGAACAAATAATGATTCACAGATGGCCCCTCTTGGGCTTACAGGAAGCCTCCACTTGGGCTTTAGCTTAATTTAAAAAAAAAATAAGAAACTAATCTAATGCTAACTAAATCTAATGAAACTAGCCGAAGCTCCACAAAAATAAACAACATAGTTTGCCCTTACTCATGCTCACTGGCGAATACTAGCAGGCACGTAAAAATAAAGCCAAACGCAGTAAGATTAGCTTAAAGCAACAACATGGCCAGAAGGCAGAACACGCCTTAATAACTTCTAAGCTTTTCTACCGAAGTGACGGCTACTTAAATGCTAGTTCTACCTCATTTACATGAAACACGATCCTGAAAGCTTATTCTAACAGGGAACTGTAGGTAAGAAACAAGAATTTAAAGGAAGGCTTATATAAAAATAAGAATAAATATTAGGAAATTAAAATAAACCCCTGCAATCCCAAAATGGAATTTGTTATAAAATTTTGTAATTTTTACAGATTATAAATACTCTCCGTCTTCTTTTAAAGGAAAGAATAATAATAAAAAATATTAACCAAGCAATCTTTTGAAGCATTTTGCATTAGGATTTTAAGTAGAAAAGAGAAATTCTCGTTTTCTTTTGAGCATTCATTTACCTTGAAATCATGCTTTCGAGGGTATGGTACATAAAACGTCATACTGTGTTTTCCTGTATAAATTTCTCTAATATTTTATATAATTACTTATTTATTTATTTATTAATATTCCTCCCTCTTGCTGGAAAGATTTCTAAAAATAACTAGGCTTCCTAGAGAAGTATTCTGCAACTTTATAACTGCTATGTCATTTATACATTTCTATTTAGTACTCTTTTCATCTTATTAATTTCACTTTTACTTTCCGATCTCGCATATCAATTATATTTTTTTCCCATTTTATGAGTTCAGGTCCCACATATCATTATAAAAACTGACTTTCTTAATTTTATTACGACACGTAATTATTATACCATTTATGTGATACGTAGTAAGATTATTATGATATTATTATGATAGTTAATAAAATATTCTTTTTTAATATACTAAAATTTCAATAGTTTTAAAAATATACTTATTGAAAATTTCACAGCTCATAAGGAACAATCATTATCATCCGAAAATACTTCCATATTTTGTAGTTTTTTTGCTTCATAAAATATATTATAAATGACTTGTGAAACTTTCCTTAACTTCGTTTTTACTTTCCATTTATATTCGCAGATTGGTCACTATTGCTAATAAGTAAATATCATTAACAATAGTACAGTACATTTTAGAGGTTTTAAAAGTACTGTGTTACACAATGGGTTTAAAGAAGAAAAAAAATGTCATATCCTTACATTCTTCCTTAGTTTTTTTTTGTTTAATAAAAAATTTCAAACGAATGGAAACTGAATATGCTATTTAAAAGCGGGGTACAATATCTCCCCCCACCACAACTTTTTCGCGATGTCAAATAGAGGTGAGCTAAAGAGAAAAGAACATTTTGATAATTTCTTTGTTCGGAGAAAAATATTGCGTGCATTGTGCTGAGAAATCTATTCATAGTTTTGAGGCTTTTCAATAGCGATGTTAGCTCCGACGGTTTGATTATGAATTAGTTATATACATAAAAGAGAAAAAAAATGAAAAAGCAAAGTTCATTTCCTGAATATGTTTGTCTGAATAAAAGAATTTCAAAAAGAAAAAAAAAAAGAATCAACAGCGACTATTTTCTGCATTTATTTGAACTGCGTTCTTCGTATTTCTGGAAGCGAATTCTAACGATTGCTATTGCCCGGCTTTGTTCGCATCCTTTGTTTTAAAGTTGCATTTTTCAATGGGAAATAGAGGACTTTATATTCAACAACACAATGAAAGATTGGCTTTCCTGAAATGAACATAAAGATCTTTTGTGTTACCATTGCTTCGTTGTTTAAAATGGACATAGGCTGCAGAGAAATAATGAAAATTTTCCTTTAAAATGTCTGTCAAAAGAATAAAAAAATTCTGCTTCTAATGTAAATGGTAACACTGATAAATATGCTATTGTTGCTACATAAATAAGAGGAGTTTTTAAGAAACTTACAGCTCCTTTTGAAAGATATTTTAAATGATTAATGAAATTATGATGATTTAACACAGGTGAAAGCTAATGTCTTAAATCAGTTACAATTATAGTTGGTTGTAGCGGATTTAATAAGTTATTACATCTTTGTTTCGAAAATCTACATAAATAAAAATGCATCTGTTACGTGCTCACAGTTAGTATAACAAGTTATAATAATATTTCTCAAGCTCAAATTATGCCTTATGGAAGTACCGAGCTTCATGAAATCATGTAGGCAAAAAATAAACGTATTTTAAAAGTAAAAAACCTGACTTCGAATCAGCACCTAAAATCAGAAAATATTTTTATATACATCGAGTTAGCACCATTTTCGAATTAAGAATGAAAAACGAAATTGAGATCTTGACGCCGTGATTTGTAGATGTAAATGGTTTATTTACGGAATCTGAGCAACTATGCTGACTGATGTGATTTGATTTAATTAGTTATGACAAAACACACTAGGGATATTTGGGCAAGGGAAGGGGTGCATTCGGGGAGGACTTTTTAAGGGAAACTGGCTGGTGTACATGTTACATATGAGGAAATCTAAGAAAACGGCCATGCAGCTGGTCCATTCGACTGGAATCGAACTAAGGTTGGAACTACCTGTGTTCAGCCATTTTACCGCTTGGCCGCCGGTGGGTCCTTTACGCTATATGATAGAGCGCTATTACGCATGAGGAAGTTTATCGACTAAGAGTTCTATTTTAATTTTTTATGTATTAATATAAAGTAGGAGCTTGTAAAAAATATTTTGATTTCTGCCCCTTCTTTAAGCAGTATTAGGTAACAGGCATTGATCCTATCTTAAAATGAATAAGTCCATTTTGCGTCGAAATTAACTCCAATTCTGAATTTAGACACCAAAGGAATTCGGAATATCTCTTTAGCCGAAACATAATGAGGTAGATTTTAAAATTAAAACAGAATACTTAATGGCGGTCTTTCTCTAGGATTTATATAATTCTGACAGCACACAGTGTGAGGAACGAAATCCGAAGGTCTCCAAATGTATAATTTTCCTTCTTAAATAGAAACTTTTTAATGGAATTTTCCTTGACATGGATTAAAATTTTTAAATATCCCAGTTCGCAGGGACTGAAATGTATGTACAAAAGCCAGAAACATTTAAGGCCATTGTGTATATCTATATAACTATATATATCTATCTAGCTATATATTTATATATGTAATTACACACACACACACACACACACACACATATATATATATATATGATATACTATAAGGTATTTCTCCCGCTTTCTTCACCTGTTTTCGTGGTGTAGTAGTCAGCCCGCTCGACGCGTATTCGAGAGGTCCGTGGTTCCAGTCCCGGCGAGGGCATTGGTCATTTTTCATCTCTCCTGCTTCCAAAATACCTAATGTCTCTACAGGTGGCGCCCGAACAAAAAGCGGTAATGGATGATGATTCTCCACCACCGGGATTTGGCTATTGGGTCCCCTAATCAACAGAAAGCCCTTTAAAATGGAAAGTATATAAAGTACTTCTCTCGCCTTCTTCACATGCGTTCGTGCTGTAGGGATCAGCGTGCTCGACGCGTATTCGAGAGGTCCGTGATTCGAGTCCCAGCGTACAAATTGACTGTGTTTTAACAGAAAACATCATGTACCCTAATAATGCTTAAAAGAAGATACTGAATGTGTCGTATGAGTATTATCTCTGTCTTTGACTTTATGCCATGTGTTCTTGATAAAAACGGTGCACTACCCATTGTTTGTAACATGTATGTCTAACTAAAATAGTTTTTCTCCACATTTCTCTCTCTTTAATTGTCAAATTGACTGTGTTTTAACAGAAAACATCATGTACCCTAATAATGCTTAAAAGAAGATACTGAATGTGTCGTATGAGTATTATCTCTGTCTTTGACTTTATGCCATGTGTTCTTGATAAAAACGGTGCACTACCCATTGTTTGTAACATGTATGTCTAACTAAAATAGTTTTTCTCCACATTTCTCTCTCTTTAATTGTGTTATTCTCGTACTCGTCTTACTATTTAAAAATCCATACCTGTATTTTAGCCCAGATGGACGTTAGCCCAGAAGGCCTATTAGTCCCGAAATCACATTTGGCGTCGAATCATTATAAACAGCTCTATCACTTTTCAACTCTTGCCAACAAATATTATCTCCATGTATTATGTTTAAAGATAATAAATAATGAAGAATATGCACGGATGAATGAATTTTCCTCGTACTGTGAAAAAACAACGGTTTCTGGAGTCATCAAATTTTGAATAACATAGTCCTCCATCTGTACTTGTGTGTCTGGAAGCTCTAATTTGTAAATTTCGAATTGATTTTACTGTATTTTTGATATTTTGTAAACCTCTAACGAATTTTTGATTAAAAATCTCAGCAATTTCAAAGCTAACAGTTAGAACACTGTACAAAATAAAACATTTGTCTCCAGCGTGCGAGTCTGTCTATCGAAAATTCTAAAGATATACTGTTTTTAAATGTTTTTAACCCAATGGGGAGTTATTCCAAATGCTATCGAAATGTGCGTGTATCTGTAAATGAAAAACGTCCTTTTGGGCGCAATATAGTAAAATAAAATCCTAAAGCTTCAGGTTTTTTTACATGTTTGTGTGTGTGTGTGTGTGTTTTCATGATCATGACTATCGTGCAATCATGAAGCCCGTTAGTTCTTTGAAGGCATCTTTTAACCACCTGCATGGATCTACATATATATTTATATATAAGAATAAATTCAAAGAAAAAAAGCAGTTCAAAACTTACTCTAATTGCTCGCTGAAAACAGAAATAATTGGCCATAATAATGCAAAGTAAATTAAATGATACATTTAAAATCCATTCAGTAATCAATTTAAACTAAGATTTTTAAGCTTGATTATGTGGTTTTGATGTTATAATTTCAGTTATTTGTACTACTTACTCTAGCCTGTATGTTTTGTACAGATAAAAACTCAGATTACTTTGATTAATCCTCTGAGATTATTTTAAGCATTATACTTAAATTTGTGCCTTTGTTTTTTGAGAAACAAGCTGGCGCATTTATTTACTTCCTTTTTTTGCGCCAACCCCCTGATAGCGATGCAGTGAAAGATGTGAATTTGTTTTCCTTCTTCTTTTTATATTTCGTTTTTTCTTTTTGTTTTTCGCATTTTTTGCACCTATCATGCAATTTTCTACTGTCTTTCTGTTTTTTTTCTTTCATATGCTTTTTTCTCCGAATTTAATATGAGAAGGAATATAAAAATATTTATTTTAATTTGTTTAGCATTATTAGTACTACTTGTTAATGCTTTCAGGGTGCAATTGGATTAGGTTTTGAACAGCTTTGAACTTATTCATTTATTCATATATATATATATGAAATCAAACGATGATAAATAAACCGGTAGGGAGGACAAACTAACTAAAAGGAAGAATACAGATCAAAATTGAAATGGAAACAAAAAAGCATAATAAAATAACAAATACTTGAAATTTATTTGATCTTTTTATACCAAAAACCAAAAAATTCAGAGCTGAGTTTTTGAATTTTTGAACTATATGAATGACATCCCTTGCATTCTTACTTGTTAATAATAGAATTATAAAATTGCAGCTAGATGCGCAGTTTTTACAAAACCATAAAACGCTATCGTTCAAGTTTTAACCTTTTAAAGAAAATTATATATATATATAGAGAAT